>VZTN01043079.1:23974-204198 GCA_013400515.1 Erpornis zantholeuca
GGCTGCGGGCCGGGGGCGGGCGGGCGCTGCGGGTCTCGTGTGTGCACCCCCCTCCCGCCCCCCGTGCGCTCTCGGTCCCTCCCTGGGAACAGGCGCTGCCCACCCAAGGAGGCGACCGGCGCTCCTGCCCCGCTGCCGCTCGCTCACTCACACACACACACAGACACACACACATATACCCGTGCGTGCGCCTCTCGCTCCCGCACCGGAGTCAGTGCTTGTGCCTGCAGGTTGCTCAGACCTGAAATCTAAAGGAAAAGCTCAGCGTTTGCGTCGCAGCTCTTGCCGCCGGTGGTGGTAGCGGTGAAGAAGAGAGGGGGTTGTGGGGGTTTTTTTTGCTTGGAGGGTTTTTTTTCCCCCTTGAATTCAATGGATCTGAACTTGGAGCCTTTGGACCTCGGCGGTATTGGAATATCTACGTGCTGATCATCTTTGTTGTGACACATCAAGTCGTTTGGGGAAACCATCCGAAGACAGCAAGATGTTCCTCGTTCTCTTATACTTCGCTTTGCCCTTAGTGGGTAAGTTGCTGGTGCCTGATTTCGGTCTGCACATCGCTTCATAAAGCAAAGCATAGGGTTTGTGGGACCGGGAGCCTGATGGCTGTCAGTCTATTATTTAGGCAGAACAGTGAAGTTTCTAGTAGTTTTTATAGCTCTGCCTCACATCAGTTAGCTCTGTCTACATTTCAAGCTCTGTGAGGTTGCAGACTTCGGTACTTGCCTGTCTAGCCCCTTGTTAAATTGGGTTCTCGCAAGTTACAGGGAAACTTTTCATTTAAATAAAATAAGGCTGCCTGGAGAGGGTAGGGGATGACAAGAGCCAGCTGAAGGATTACATCTTCACCTGAACCTGGCAGCATGCCCGACTGGTAGTGGTTTGTAGCCCAAACTGATTTCCTTTCCACAGAAGAGGTTTGCGTTTCCATCCGCATGTGAGGGAGCATGACGGGGGCACGATGGACAGGAGAGAGTTAATGCAGTTTGCTTTGTTCTCATGCAAAAGCATCATACGTGGAGAGAAATGGGGAGTGGGGGGGAGTAACATATTGTACCTTTGTACATACAGAATAATCAAAAATGTGTACAGCCAGTAAAATTGACTGACTCAAAGACAGGCTAATATCAATCAGTGAGGATACTTATCTCTCTGAGCGGGTTGTTTCTGGATGTAAGTGAAATTGCAGCAAAGCTCTTGAGGAAAGTGAGACTGAATATTTAACCCCTCAGTTAAAATCTGGAATAGAACACTGGTTTGTTTCACCGAAGTGGATCTATGGATAACAAATGCTTGTTTTGTCAGGCATATTAACCCCTCTAGGTTTTCTTTCATTTTTGTCTTTCCCCTTAAATCAGCCATCAGGGTAAAAAAATACTGTTTCCTTGGACTCCCCCGAGGGTGGATCTAAGCCCATGGAAACCCTGTGTGCTTTTTGCTAAGGTGTAGCATGAAGCCAGGAGGTTTGCAAGGTGCTGCCCCTGGGGTTGGCTGCATGTGCTGCGTGAGGAGGTGCCCCGTGCTTCCCAGATGCTTCTCTGGAGCTCGGGTTAAACTCACCCTCCTCCCTCAAAGAGCGTGTGTTGGTTTGTGTCTCCTCTCCATAGATGTACTTTTGTCTGCAGAAGTGAGCGGGCTGCCTGGAGGGGACCGCCTGGACTGCGTGAAAGCCAGCGATCAGTGTCTGAAGGAGCAGAGCTGTAGTACTAAATTCAGGACACTGAGGCAGTGTGTAGCCGGCAAAGAGAGCAACTTCAGCCGGGCCACGGGCCTGGAGGCGAAGGACGAATGCAGAAGCGCCATGGAAGCTCTCAAGCAGAAATCCCTGTACAACTGCCGCTGCAAGAGGGGCATGAAGAAGGAGAAGAACTGCCTGCGCATTTACTGGAGCATGTACCAGAGCTTGCAGGGTACGTGGCGAAGCGCAGAACCCCCAGTGCAGGGTGCTGGTTTGCGGCTGCCCCCGAGCCCCAGCCGGGCTCTGACCCCGCAGCTCTCATTGTGCTCGTCAGCTGCCGCCCGAGGAGCCTCCGTCCGCCCCCAGCACAGCTGCGGCTCCTGGGATGGGAAATCGACAGTGAGAGTTTCCTCCAGGGGACCCAGCTGACCTTTCTAAACCACAGTCAAAAGATAGGGACACTAGCATGTGCAAGAGCCACAAAAACAGTCATTTGGAGACATTTTCCTAATAATATTAAAACTCCTTAATTAGGACCCACCTAACAAGACCACAGGACACTGGAACTAGTTTCTTAGCTTTTTTGCTGAAAGTTGAATATAATATGAAGAGAAGATTGTTTTGAGGAAAAGTTTATTTTTTCCTTTCCTGTATTTACTAGCAGTATTCCCTTGGCATGCTGAGGCAGAAAAAAACACAAAGTTTATGGTTCCTAGAGCATATAGATGTGCCAGTTAGAAGGGATACGACAGTGATTGACTCTGCACTCCTCTGTTATTCATATTCATAAGGCAAATTTCCCTCAGTCTACTGAGACCAGTCAGGTCCTCATATGAGACAGCATTTTTAGCCCTGTTTTGCTGTGGCCCTGGAGTTGAAGGTGCAGTCTTTCACTTCAGTGTGCTCCTCATTTAACTTTTTTATTTTTTTAGCTGCTTTTGCAATAAGGGAAATAATCCCACATATCCATATGTGTTCATGAGTCCATACATATACTTTTGCTAACTATAATAATGGACATTTTCTGCATCATAAAAAGTTTCTCTTCCAACAGCATCTTGTTAGGAGTGTTTTATACCAAAGAAGCTAGTTTTTGGCTGCTAGCTGAGCTTCTCTGAAAAAGAGCTCTGCTGTTAATGGTGAATGCAGAGGAACACCCTTGCTACAACTACTCTCCTGCTGGCATGAGATGGGACAGTCCCTGTGATGTCACAGGCTGTCTCTGCAAATTATGACCTTACCCAAGGAGGAAGGAGAGAAAAGATCTACTGACAACGACAAACAATTAGCTCCTTTGGGTATTTCTATAGCTAATTCTTTGAGAAGAAGTAGCCATATTAACTTTTTAAAGGGATTTAAGGAAAGTACATCTCACCAAGTAAAAGTAAACAAAAAAATCTTACCCTGAATTCTTGTATAAGAAAAAAAATCCAAATATTTTTTTGTCCTTAGGAAATGACTTGCTTGAAGATTCTCCTTATGAGCCAGTTAACAGCAGACTATCAGACATATTCAGGCTAGCACCAATTGTATCAGGTAAGCAGACTTAAAATTCCTAACTTACACATTATTCTGTAATTGAGTTATGGAACTTTCAAGCAGTACTCATAAATAAAAATAAATGATAATGGCTTCCTGGATTTAGGAAGCTCATGGACAAATAAAAGGACTCATTGGTTTTGAAGTGAAAGAATGCTTGGCAGGATGGCAATTTGTATTCTTTTTTAGTCATTCTTGACAATAAATGCTAAATTTTCCTGTAGGTGGCAATCTGATTCCCTGCGTTCCCAATTTACAAATCAGTTCCTTTTTGGGAATTTGGTCAGTGCAAGTTACCTCCTATTGACTTTACAGAAGATCAGAAGATATATCTTTCAAATGTTTGCATAAGGGAATGCTTTATAGTTTCATACAGTTCTGTAAAAAAAGAAAATTCAGAATTAAGGCTTGTCTTCTTTTCTGGAACTGCTGCCTTTTTAAAGAGTCTATTCACAACTTCTTCTTTTTTCTGTTTTTTTCATGTTGCTGTATGACTGCCTTTCAGAACTTTTTTGTGGTATTTTGAATATGTTTCATGGTGATTAAACAATGACATTTGTTGTTTATCAGCCTAAATTATATTGTTTTGAGGTCGTATTTATTGAAAATGCATTTTGAGGGGCATTTTCTGGGGTTACAGATTGGAATTTCATTTCTTTTTAGGAGCTTCAGAAAGTCTTTTTTGAGGATGCAGTCTGTATTCTGGACTTCTATTTCTTTAGCTTCACAAAACAAATCAACTGCGCACAGTACAATGTGTAAGCTGGACAGTGCTGAAGCTGTGCTTAACTGACAGGTTATGGATAAGCATTAGGAGATGCCTCTTTAAAAGAAAGGAAAAAAAGACCAGAGAGAATGGCTTGACCAATTTTCGGATGTACTTACACTTTTTAGGACTCAAAGTCCCATTAAAAGCCAGGGGGACTTAGATTGTTAAGTATTTAATGGTACTGATTTTCAAAGGCATATAGACACATAAAATGTAGATAACTGCCCATTGGGATTTTTAGAAAGGACTAAGTGATTTAAATAAGCGTTAGATGCCCAGGCAGTTTTGAAAATTCTAAGTGCTTAATGCATCTTTAGGTACCTTAATGCCTTTGAAAATCGTCCCTTTAGTCACTTTTCAATATATGACTTCAGATCCTTATGCCATACATCTTTTGAAAGCATTGTCTTCTTTGGGGAGCAAGGCTGTTGGAGAAATAGTAGAGAGCATAGAGAGCAAGGATAAACCTCTGAAGAATCTTTATTTCTATTATTTTTTATTGCTTAAAAATCCAACTTAATATAAAACCAAGACAAAATCAGTGAAGAGGAGTTCCAGGCTGTTTTCTTAAAGTTTATGATCAGCCTGCCTGGGGCTAAAGTCTAACCTACCTCAGCAGTTTTATGATCTCCAGAGAAATACCCAATCTGCATTCTGCCTTTCTGTTGTGTTTTTTTTTTTTTTCATAAGTCCCCATTTACTTGCAGAATAATTACCTTAAAAATGTAATTTTCATGCACTTACTCAGTGCAACAATTAAGTAAGACAGAGTTGCCAACAGGTGATGTCCACCCTACCACAGTTAGGACTCATCCCATGTTACCAGTGCACCCCAAATTGCTGCTCCCTTGGTCAAAAATTTCAGGCTTACAAGGATGGGAGACCTAGAATTCACAGTGAGCAACAAATAGAAGTTGTCATCCAGGGGAAAAACACCAGCATTTGAAAGTATTGTCAGCTGAAAGAAAAAGATTAGCAAAAGCCTTTTTCTTATTGTCATGGTCACTATTGCATGTTGCATTCTTTAAAGCTCCTCAGTCTTACAGATGTTTTGCAGAGCTTTGCAAATACAACAGAACTTGGTAAAATTTGAGAAAAACAAACAAACACAACAATCCCTGTACAAGTAGCATTGGCAGGGGTTTCATAACTGGTGTTCTGCTAATGTGGACATTGTGTTTATAAACATTGCTGCAGTGTTCACTCCCAAATCAGTTACTGGTGTGTAATTAAAAGCAGCAATTAACCCTTTCATATCACAAAGCCCACTCTGTGATAATGTGTGACTTGGTATATATTAAGTATAATGCTCTTGCCACCTTTTGTACTTATCTCTAGATAGTAAAAAAAAATCACATTACTTTTTCTTCTACGGTATGTAAAAGGGGAAATCCTTGGCTGAGATGACTGTTTTGTGTCAGATATGTCTTTTGTAACCAACATAGCCTAAAAAATGAAGGACAGTTTTTAAAACCAGTTAAAGTTGATGTAATTCTATTCTGATAGATGTTCAAAATTGCTTTCTCTATGGAGAGAGGAGGCCACATTCTCTTTAATTCACACATCAATATGTTGATTTAGAACAAAAATCAGGAAGATATGGCTAAACCTGTTACTAAGTTTGAGTTTTCCCAGTGGAAAACCTGGCCTGTCCTCTGTTTTGTTTTGGGCATATCTAGGTTGGAATTTTCTTTATAACTGCTATGTCAGATGTGGTGTTTCTGCCTCAAGGGTGAGAATTTCTTCCTGTTAAGCAGCTCTTTGGATTGCTGAAGACTTGTGTGTTTGTTTTGGAGGGTAACAGATTTGGGTTAGTTATTATGATGCAAGGATTTTGCTTAAACAGACATTTTTGCTTGAACTTTTACCACTTTTGAGAGGTGAGAACATTTAAAGGCCACTGACTTCTGTCACAACTACAGTAAATGCAAAATCTGTTGATTGGATTTCAGAAGTGAGTTTCACACTACATTAAGGAGAGATGCTTGAATTGGTAACTTCTTAAAGCTGTCTGTGGCTTTTTACTACCTGGAGAACAGTTTGCCTCTTGAATTTGTAACTTGTAGTTGACGTTGAGCCTTGCAACTGGAAGATATGTTATTATTTTGGTATTAGCTGATACAGTGTAGTGGTCATCTCAGGCATGTTGAAAGAAAACATCCTGCATAAAAAATGTAGCTGCACACACCTGTAGAAATACTTAAGAAAGTGATGTTTCTGAAATATCTTATTCAGTTCAACATAAAAGGAAGAGCCACCACATCTGAATAAAATGCCTTAAGCCACATCTGTGAAGTGGTGTAAATAGAAAACTCAGTGTTAAAGAGTTGACTATTTAGATCAATGCATCTAGGGTGACAAAATGCTCTCCTGCCACGGATTCACTTCTAAGTTGCCTAGTTGTTCATAGGCTTATTATCTCATCGTTCAGCTTTCTGAATCTCCTTTCTTTTATATCCATTATATTCAGAAACAATCTTAAAAGAACCTTCTACATAAATCAGAACATCTGTTAAAACATAGAGGGTTTGCTGTTCATCTGTGGAGAATTGGTTGGTTACATGCTGCTAGTTAGGCCTTGTTTCTAGTTGCTAAAGCACAGGACTGGTAGAAATTAATTCTTTTGCCAGTATTCCTTCTTAGTGTAGTAAAATGTTTTTGCAAAGTGCCTTTTGCATTGTTAACAAACAAGTGAAAGAAAATGGCTCGTATGATTGTGTGTCAAAGGGAGTGTTCCCTGATTCTGCTGTTGTCATGAGAGGCTGCCTGATCTAAAAACTCTGGGAATCTTCTGTTGTAGAAGGTATGTGGAAGCTTGTACTTAAAAATGGGCATACTTTATATTTTTGATGGTAAATTTCTAAATTAAAACCAGAACCAAAACCAGAGCTCAGTAGACAGCACAGCACATCAGGGTTCTTACTGGAGTGTATCATTCCACATTAGAACACAGAACACGAGGCTATCAGGTTTGATTTGCACACTGAATAAGCTGTAAGTGCAAAGAGAAACAAAATGGTCAGTAAGGTGGCTTTTTATTGTATGTACAAAGCTGAGAATTATGTAAAATTCAGCAGTGCTGGAATCTCAGGTGTGTGTGTGTGTGCTGGTGCCTATTACACTATTTCTGTAGGATGTATGAGGATGGCTCTGGCTCTCCCTCTAGGATCTCTGCATTGCTCAGAGGAAGAGGAGGTTGATCAGTAGTTTTCCCACCTTCCTTGGAGCTTTTTAAAGTCTTTTAGGCATCCTGTGTAATTTATTCACAAATCACTAAGTCAGTTGTGGGGAAAGAACGAATGCAGTGTGCAAAACACATTCTTGAGGATGTGACAGACTTCTATAAGGGAATAGCCCCCTCTGCCCAGCATAAAACATGCTCTGAGTATTGATGGCACCTATTTTCCCCCTCCCCATTATATTTTTCTTCTCAGGGATGGGGTAGAGACATCAGTGAGAATGAACTGCAGGTGTTTCCTTGGAAAAGTTGCCATCAGCAAAGGTGGGGGAGGAAGGTTGGGGCTTTTCAATCCAAATTCCCAGGATTCAGAAAAGCAGAACTTCCTTGTCTGTGTTTCTCCTTATATCTCATCTTCCTGCTATTCTGTAAAGAGGAGCTGTAGAATTTGAACAAGCTGCATCATAGTGATTAATTTCCCCCAAACCTTCATAACCCCAAAATTCTTTTAATCAAGAATGGAGGGTTTCCCTATTCAGTTTTATAATTCTTGATCTGATATAAGAGCTGTGTTCTGGGTAGCAGGTCCCTGACACCTTAATTATTATTTACTTCTTTTTTCCTACCTGGTAAATGACTTTTCATTTGTAGAATCCATGTATGGCATTTTTTAGATTGTTTATCAAAAAGATAAGTTAGAATCTCTCTCCTAGCCAGGAGATTCACTGCTTTTTCCTTTTGGGGTTTGTGGCATGTGAATTAGTGGCTTCTCCCATGAATTAATACTGTATGACATCTCCAATTCCTATTGCCTGAGGCCTCTAATCCTGTTTCTGTTCCTAAATCTGCATGTATTTCAAATGCCATGTATTTTTCTAATTTAACACTATGTCTTTTTTATGAAATTCCTGTAAGTTTATTTGAAATGCCACTTTTCTACAAAGCCCACTTAATATAAAAAATATTTAAAATGTTGATTTCTCTTGACTCTTAGCAATGCTTTTATTAGGTCTTACCCCCCATATCATTGCTGCTTAGTTAAGAAAGCTAAGATACTTTGTGTTAGTTACCTTGTACACTCAAGTTCATAAACAATAAACCAGATCTTATTAGGTTAATAGGAGTCTTGCAGTCTGATTCTGTTCCCACTGAAGTAAGCATAACATATCAAAATCTTCTTATTTGATTCTGATGTATTCTGTTTCCTGTTGTAATTTTTTTTTTTTACTTAGTTCTGGTTTTCTGATGTAAGGCTGAGCCTTTTGATAACAGAAAAGTAGAAACTTTCTATATTTAGCCCAAGTTGTTACACACACAACTATATTCTTCTTTATAAGGCAATACATTAAAGTAATAGCCCTTGAACCAATATTTAATACTGGTTTTACACAAATCCAGGCTAATTGTATTTTTTCCCAGTGAGAATTTGTGTCCTGTTACAAGAAAAAAACAAATAGACAAACCAGGCATCTATTTTAGCTGTGTTTAACAAAATGAAAAAAAGTTTGAAAAAAAAAAAATCTAAGCATGTACAATGTTTGTGTTCTTTGACATTTCTGAGTGCAGATTTTCTTTGCAGAGACAACTAGGCTGGGTTCCAGGCAGATAACAAGTTATCAAGGGTGCATAGATACCAGTTACTGATTTCCACTTCTGCATTTTTATAATCAGATTGGACTTCACACAAAAGAAAATCACTTTGGTGACTGTTGGCTTGCAGGAGCTCTTTGAATATCCTGTTTTCTGCATTTCTTGAAGCTAGATCTGATTATGAGAAGGGAATTAAGTACCTTGTTGAAGTAACTGATTGACTGGCCTATAAAGGCAGCACCTACACACTTTACCTTCAGCAGGATCATGAACAGGCCTTGAAAATAGGAATATGTAAATATTATCAGTTTAGTCCATGTTGCTTTCCTTGGTAAGATTACTGGAACCTTTTTGCTAATTGCTTTTACTGCTGTAAAACAAAATAATTCTTTTTTCCTCAGGTATTTAAAATGCACAGCTTTGAGCAGATACAGTGTTTCTGCTTGTCCCAGTAGTCTAGACAGGCTTTGTCAACCTGTTTCAACATGGGAAACAAAATGAAATCCATTCCATGGAAGGAGGAAGCACTTGATGTAACACAAATCACTTAGGCGCGAATATTCAGCCTCTCCTTTAGTGCCAAGAATAGTAAGAGAGGATAGTTAGAAGTCCTGAAGGAAACTCAGAGTTGGGCAGTATTTTCCTGAAGCCCCAGAGGAAAGTGTTGGGCTATAGCTGGCTGAACGAGCATGAGCAGGTACTTTGTTACCAAATTTGATATATGCAGTGAACCACGTTTTCTGCAGTAACACCTTTGGAGATCGGAACTGCCATCCCTTAAACTTTGCAGGGAAGTCTCTGTTATGGTGTGATGGGTCAGATATTAAGTGAACAAATATGTATATATGCTTTTGGGCAGCAAACTCTATTCTTGCTTCCCATTACAGGGAAGCTTTTTAGTTTGCTTAAGTGCCACCTGCATTTCTCTGAAGGAGGATTAAAGCACAGACATACTGCCAGTGCTGTTGGTGGGATTCTGAGGAGGGAAGCAAAATCAGGTTATCTGTTGGGAGAGGCACCACCATTCCAGGGATGTGGTGAGCAGGACCAGGCACAGGCTGTTGGGTACCTCACACACACAGAACTGGCTGGATTCCCTGTTTTCTCAAGTACCTACAGAGTGCAGTGTCCCAGGGGTGAGTGGTGGGATGGAGTGGATGAGTGATGGAGCAGCTGGATGTGTGACATGGTGAGAGTGAGCAAAACCCCCTTGGTTCATGTGGTGACCACTGTGCTGTCACTGGTTCAGTGGTAAATGTTGGTGTGAGAGTGGAAGAGAAGACTGCACTGAGTAGGCAGATTTCTGTGGCAGCTTTCCTTGCAGGGTTTCCAAAAAGCCTTGTGTGAAAGCTGTTTTCCCTGGTGAAACCAAAAGAACAGCATCCTGCAGCTTTCTGTCTCTCAATGGCACAGCAAGGTGGAGTTTATGGCAGGCATTCTGCACGCTGGCTCTTTACATTTTCAGATATTTTTAAACTATTTTTTTTATAACCCTATTTTTATTTGACTCTCAGGGATAACTTTGACAGTCTTGGAGAAGCCAGTGCTATCTGTCAGGAGCTGACAGAATGTTAAAAATGCTAAGAGTAAAATGCTTGTGTGTGATGAAAAGAAATAATGATTTCTGGATTGCAAGGCAGATACTTATTTGTGATAAGTATCCAACATTTGTTATTTTAAGATGTACATTATATTGTTTTAAACTTATAAATGAATGTGTTTACAGCTTAGATTTTTAGAAATGTGGCTGGTTTTGTTCAGGAAATGTAATTCTGTAATTTATATTATTTTTGGTAGTATTTTTGTATTGCATTTTCCATGGATGAAACTAATGCAGCAATAATGCTGTCAGTATAGTTAGAGCATTACCACAATTAAGTTATTTTTGGAACAGTTCTTTAGCTACTATGATGCTTTGACAATTTTTCTAAGTGTCAGGCTATTGTCCTGTACAATCTGTACTCAGCTTGAAATTTAACATGAGAGAGGCATGACACAAAGTATAATGGCATAGAGATAGCTCTTGCTGCATAGAAATTTGCAGAAATGATAGGTTGTAAAGAGACTTGAAGGTATCAAACAATTTGAGTAGAAACCCATAAATAAAGATGAATTTCTGCATTCAGTGGTTATATGATTTTATCACTGTCTGATGTCCATAAAATGCATCTTCCCATTAACATTTTGTCATGCAGCTGATGAGGTTCAGAAGTGTTAAAAACTTCCATGCTCTTCCTTTTAAATTCTGCACCCTAAATGCAGCACTAAAGCTCAATTCAGCAAGCCCAGAAATGGCTGTCCTTGTTCCTCCTCCACTGGAGACAGCAGAAGGATTCTCCCAGCTCCCCAGTCCCATAGCCTCCATCCCAATGCAGGTGTTTCTTGGGTTTAACCCTGGCAGTCAGGCTCGTGCTAACCACTGCTGCTTCCCTGAGCTGACAATCCCAGCTCATTCCTGCCTTGATGTACCTTTTCCATATGCTGCCTTCCCTTCTTTGATTGTTGGTTTTCCTCTGTCTTTGTGTAACTCCTGCACCAAATCCCCTCCAGCTGCAGGACTTCAGGGGTTTCTTTCTCTGCACTGCAGCATGGACTGGCTCTGCTTTCTACTTCTGCTACTCCTCAGAAATCTGGCTGCAGTTTTCCCCATTCCTTTTGTGACAGTCTTGTCTTCGCTCCTCTGTCTGATGTCTTTGCTTTGCACCCTGGTCTCCTGTTCTTCATTCCTCCAGTGCCTCCCTGTCCTCCCTCATCCAGGACTTCTGGTGAAGCAACACCTTCTGTGTTGCTGCAAACTTGTGTTAAACTCAGCTTTTCTCAGCATTCTCCCAATCATTCTCTCACCCACCCTGTATAGAGTTTGAGACGTGGTTTGTTTAATAAAAGGAATTGTTCCTGAGTGGTGAAACTAAGAAAGCCTGATTTCCTACCTGAGTCCTCCATCCCCTGGATGTTCCCACTCTTTGCACAGTCTCCTCTCCCTGTGAGGGAGTTTCCTGCCTCCTCTCCCTGTGCAATGCCCTCTCCATATGTTCCTTTGTCCCTTCCCTGGTCCTTAGGCCTGTCCCACGTCTCTGGTCTGTGGGGCAGCAGGTGCTGCAGCTGCCTGGGTGTTACACCTGTGCTGGAGGACTGTGGGTCCCCACTCCCTCTTGGAATGGCTCAGAGCCAGGGGCACGCCTGCCTTGTCAGGTCTGCTTGGGTCTAAGGCTGTGGTTTTTCATAAAATTTGTAAGAATTTCTTATTCATTCCCCTGTCAGATTTGTTCAAGTATGTCCTATGGGTTAAGAAATCACTGGGAGCTGCAGGGTGTGGAGAAGATAGAGACTAATATTTAATTTACTTAGATTTCCTTGAAAAATTATGATTAAAAAAAGCAAATACGGTTCCTGTCATATCCCTAAGCATTAGACTGTGACATATCTCATCTTATTCTAGTCTCATAAAACATCTAGTGTGTCATGCAAGTGATATAAATAAACATGCAGTGGACTTGAAACATACAGGCAATTAAGTACAGTTGATGGCTGGCAGTTGTGTGAGATAATTGAGCATCTCAGGATTCTCAAAATGGGAAATAACTCATTCGTTTAGGTTAGCTGGCATGCAGATTATTTATTCAGATTTAAAAATGAAACAGGAAAGAAAGGAGGTATCCAAAAGCTGTTATATATGAGCACATATATTGCATTTGACTATTTGGATGATACCACATTGTGTTTACAAACGACACTGCACTTCCTAGAGTCATTTTCTTTTCCAGATGGAATACTTTTAGGATTAATGATTAAGTTTTGCTTATGTTTGTTGTCATAAGGCCATAAACAAAGTTAAGTAAGGCAACCACTAGCATTTGGTAGTAGTTCCAAAGTATTCTTGCCTCTTGCAAATAGAGTGGAATGTATTCTTCACAGCAGTGGCTTTGCATTAATGAACGCTTAAGCAGCAGATTAAAATGTCTGTATAAAAAATAGGTTAGTATTATATAATAACACAAGTCTGGAATATTAATAACAGTGAAGATGATTTTATTGAGCAGATTAGGTGCAATTAAATCTCAACTACAAAATATTTAAATGCAATACCAGATCAAAACCCAGTCCCTGCAGCTTTACTTGCTTTCCTTCACACCTACAGGATCAGCACCTGACAGCAAAGTAAATTATAATTTTTATTGTTGTTCATTTTCTATTGCCACGGGAATGTACATCATGTTATCCATTAGGCCCCAGACAGACATGTCTTTTCTCCACATACACTGTTATGAAACAAGACATGATTGAAGGCAGTGAGGTGTCGGCTGTATTTGAAATTCTATTAGAAATTGATGAATTTGCTTGTCAGATTTCTTTAAAGGATTGCATGGATAAGAACTGCCTATAGTATTCTCATAAGAAAAGTCATAAAAATTACAGCTTTAAAATCAACACATATAGACTGAGGAATTGTGTCAGTTCTTTCTCTCGTAAGCTATTACTTAATTTTAGTCTCCTAAACAGTGAAATAGAGACACAAACTTGCAGTGGTTGATAACACTCATGACCTGATGAAGTAAACAGATTTGATCCTCTGAGAGGTCAAACTTTGTGTGTTTCTAAGCAAACATTCCCCAAGGCTGCTGATGTGTGAGATGTCTGTTCCCCTTGCCAAACATCCCACCTTTGCAACAGAAAATTAAAGGAGACTTGCAAAGAAATGTGGTGTGTTAGTGCATAAATCTAGTCTATAAATTGGTGTGAGAATTGTTGAACACACTGTTTGGGGATGTGTTTGGGTGTTTTTTAAATTTTTACACATTTTAAAAATACCTAGGCAGCTCTTTTCGGGTTGGGTAGAAAGTAAATTTATTAACTCTAGCTGTGTTAATGTTTAGGGAGAAAGTCATGCAGTGTTTTTGAATTTGGTAAATAAAGAACTATTTTAACCCAACTTGGAGCTTCATTTAGATTTTTAATGCATTTCTTCTGTATAGCTAAAAATATCTTATCTGCATACCCTTGACCTTTCTCTGAGAGCTGTGGGAAGATTCAAAAGCATAAATGAGAATAAATTTAGAATTATCCTATTTGAAGAAAAATGGTACAAAATGCCTTAACTCTCTGGAAACTGGAGTTGTCAGCCCAGTCTGGCAGAGCAGAGCAGGGCACCCTGCTGCTGGAGACTGGCTCAGGTAGCCCTGGAAAAGGAAAAGGAGTTCATTTTTCATTCCCTGCTCAGCCCTTCCCTTCCTTACAGGAGGTGCCAACAAAGGCACCAATTATAAAAAATGATTTCTGTAGCTCAGTTCTCTATCCCTGAACATGCCCCTTTCTCCCCAGCTTGTTCTGTGTAGCTTCCCATGCAGCTGTGAGAGTATTTTCAGTCATTACCAACTCTTGGGCTGTGTTTGAGCTGGTAACTCCAAGCTGAGGTTGTCAATATACCAAAAACATCATTAATGGCATAACCACAGCCATAAATGGTGAATAGTTGTGATGCTTTGAGCTTTATTTTTTATTAATTAAAAACGTGTTGGTATTGGGGCATCCCAGACATTACAGGGATATTTCTGAGAGCAGGTGTCTTGTCGTGACACCACTGCAAGCAGCCACTCTGCACTGCTCTTACCTGCTTTAAATCACTCACTTAACAGGGCAGAGAATGGCTGCACTTGGGGAGCTGTCATTTTTAGGGCTTAGGTACTGCACTGCTGGGCAATAATTGTACAGTCTGATAGAAGCTTTCATTTATGCTAATTGCAAGTAAGCTTATAAATCCCTCAGATTAATAAAAAGAGAGTTATCTCCTTTCCGTGGCGTTAAATCAAGGATTTAAGTGTTGCAAACTTTTGGTCCTGCCTTAAAGAGGAAAATGTCACCATAAAAATCTTCTCAATATCAACAATTTGTCAGGCTAAGAAAACAGGAAACCTTATTCTATTTTGCCTTTTAAAGTAGTTTTTGCAGCATTGCAACCGTATATCCTGATTTTAATAATAATTTTTAATTAACTCAGTTTTAAATATGTATTTAATCTTACACAGACATAATAAAGTTAAAATCATACTTAAAAGATAATCAATAAGTGACTGTACCTAGGACACTAACAGGAGGCAGAAGTAATTGATTTCATAAATGGCAATGTTTTCTCTAGAGCTGTTTTTAGTAATATCTTCAGAAAAAAAATCACAGGTTTCTGTAATGCAGCCAGTATGCAACATCTAGTGTAGACTGTGAAATGTAATTTACAAGTTACAAAATGAGTTATTCTGTTGTAAAAAGAATAAAATAGAGCCAATAGTTAGCTCCCCTTGAGCAGCGAGGCCTGTTAATTGAAGGGCTTGCATTGTAAGAGTCAATATTCACATTTGTAGAAAGCTCAAAGTGACTAGCTCTTGTCTTTAGCCAGCCTGAGAAATACAGTAAATAATTCTGTACCTGGGCTGTGGTAAGAAGAGCTGCTCCCCACTGCTGCTGTCAGAACAGGCGATGTGCAAAGTGCTTGTAACAGATAGATGGCTCTTCTGTCTCCTGAGCAGGCTGTGCTTCTTCTGTGGCAAAGAGTGTTGCCAGTAGATCAGGGTGACAATTCATAATGTTCCTAAGCACAAATGCTACATGTTGAACAAGATCAGACACTCAAGGAGCATGTCAAAGAGAATTAAGGTTTAGCACTTATCCTTCCTCGTGACTTTCAGAATTTTGAAGGTATTTCTAATATTTGGAATGTGTTTAAACTTGGAAAACCTTGGTATTTCAGAGTATTACTTTACAAATCAGCTTTTCCCCAGATTGTAGCTGAGTGCAGTGGTCTAATTCTCAGTAATGACTTTCTGTAGTGTGAAATGATCCAATAGCAGCAAAATATTTTAATAAAATTCTAGAAATTACTGTGCATATTTGGAATGATTTATTATACCACAACAGAAAAGCTAGAAAGGTTTTTTTTAACAGTGTTAACTTCTCAGATGTGTATTATTAAGGTGCAATAGATGTATTATTTTGTTGATTTTTAAAGAGAGGTAAAAGTATTAAAATGCATCTCTAAATCACTCTACAGCTACTTAGAGACAAGGTTCTGGCTAGCTGCCCAAAGTGCTGTAGAGTAGGTATTTTGGAGGAAGAAAAGGTTTCTTTGAGGTAGTTTTACCACTGGGGGACTCTGGCTGTTCACATTTCTTCTGTATGGTTTGAAGCACCCCCGATTTGTACAAAATTATTGAGTTCACCTGAAAAGTGGGGAGTGATTTGCTGTGGAAGATCGTGCTCATTTAAATTGACAAATGAAGTGTTTATCTGTTTCACATTGTAACACCCAGGTTGTTTCTCTTTGCATCCAGAGCCAGCATGAGAAGCTGTGAGTTGTGCAGAGAATGTGGCTGAAGTAATTCTCTTGACTCTTGTATCTCTAGTTGTTTTAAGACTTGAGTGAATAGGTGCTGACAGGACTCCAGCTTTTTCCATATTAAATGTAAAAGCAGAGCTAATGTATATTTGGCAGACACAAGCACTTGGAGGTCAGGAAACTCAAGGCTTTAGCTTTTCCTCTCTTGTACAGTTCCTTTCTGACACTGGCTTGAAATTGAATTCAAACCCCCCTTTTCCAGGACGTGGTATGACAGAATCACAGAATCTGCTGAGTTGGAAGGGACCCAAAAGGGTCATTAAGTCCAACTCTGATCCCTGTACAGGACAAGAGTCACATTGTGTGCCCAAGAGTGTTGTCCAAATAATTCTGGTTCTGCCAGGCTTGGTCCTGGGGAGCCCATTCCAGTGTCCAACCACCCTCTGGGACAGGAACCTTTTTCTAATACCCAACCTAACCCTCCCTTGACACAGCTTCAGGCCATTTCCATGAACCAGTGATCCCAAGATTAGCTCAGTTGGTCAGAGCATGGTGTTAACAACACTAAAGGTTGTGGTTTGATCCCTGGACAGGCCACTGACTCAAGAATTGGACTTGATGGTCCCTTCCAACTCAGAATACTCTGCTAAATCTGTGAAATGCTGTACCAGTGACTAGGATCACCTTTACCTGATGTAGTTAAAATCTGACTAATATGTGCACTACAGGAAAAGTTAAGGGAGAAATGCATCTTTAATTCTTGGCTTCGCTGACTGGAAAGTTTCTTTTCATAAACCATTCAACAGCAGGTTTACTGAAAGAAAGGTTAGGAGGCTCATTTGTGTAAACTTCCAGACAATTCCCCAGAAATAGCTCTTTTCCATTGGAAAAAATGCAGTTTTCCTAATTTCCTGTCTATACTCTGGGATGGTTGTTTTGTGAGACTGCGCTGTAATTCCTGTTAGGAGTCTTCAAAACCTTCACTGGTAGCAGTTTGTTCTGTACAGGAGATGTGTGAACATTTCTGTTCACAGAGCTGACCAGCAGTCTGCAATTTGTGAAGAGCCAAACCTTTCTACTTTGTATTACAATGCAGTGTCCTTAAACCATAGGATTTTAGGTCAGCACATGTTTAAAGGCACTAGCATCCTAAGGCCAAATCTCCTCAAAGCAGTGTGCTGCTGTTGTAACCTATATCACAGTTTATTTCCTGCTGCAGTTTTTCTGTCTGTATCTGTTGCCTCACAGGGAAATCAGCTCAAGGACGTGAGCTGGTAAGAAACAAGGATGCACAAGTCCCATCTCACATCTGGCATTCAGAGGCCATTTATTTTACTAAGTTAATAAAGTGAATTGCACTTCAGATAGACAACTACATCACAGTTTTATTTAATAAAACAAACATGGAAGGACCAAGTTGGATTTGCTTCATAAGGAAGATCTGTCTTTTGTTGTTTAGAGAATGTATCCTGTGATGACTGTCATACAGCATTAATTTTTATGCTGTACTTAAAATTTTAATACTTTCATTTCTGGCAGTTTCTTTTCTGCCCTGGTGACAAGCAAATGTTGAATAATCAATTGAAATATAATTTTAGAGAAGTAACATCTGGAATGAGGCAGACAAGTAGAAGGGAAGAAGAAAACATCTTGCATGTGAATAAAACTAAAATGTGTCGAACTCTAAACTGGAGAGCTTCAGGTAGTGTAAAATACATCTTTAAACAGAAAATCCTCTGTTTGTTTTCACTCTCCTTTCATGTGTATCTAAAAGCTACTCCACTGAGTACCAAAACTTGAAAGCTGGCAACGTATTCCTGGTGGAGAATGTGTAGTGCCTCTGTTTGGTGTTGGAGAGAAGGAAATGACCAGTTTGCTTTCTCACGTGGCAGAATTCCACAAACTCTTGTATTATGTTATATTCTTATACAATCACTCCTGATGTGTAATAAAGTATAAATGTTTTTCTGTTTGTCGTTTTCAGTCATTGTCAGTTGGCTGCTAATGGGAAACTTGGAGCTCCACTATGGAGAAATCAGGTTATACCAACACCAGTCAAATTGCAGCTATTTTTCAAGATAAATAGTGGTTCTTAAGGACACTTGGCAGAGGGAGAAAAGTGATGTTAGCATGTTTAAACCTGTTTATTTCATCAGGTCACACTGTCATTTGAAGAATATATTTTGCAGTAATTAGGTGGTGTGCCAATTACTTATTTTAATTACAGATTATATTTTCTTTGTGAGGATAGTATCAGCCACTGTGAAATTGGCTTCTCATTGTTTTTCCATTCATGTATGGTGCAACACTGGAGCAAAATACATTTTGTATTATGTTGCTGCTTCATCTGAAAAGATTTTTTTTTAAGCTGGAGAACCCACATTCAGAGCATTAAATTATGACAAATATGTTCTACAGTTACTGTAGCAGTGTTTTCTCTTGCTTTTTGTCACAGGATACCATTTACATTCTATTATCAGGGTCTCATTATGAGTACTGTAGGCCCTCTGCTACCATTGAGTCTCCAGTTGTTTTCCATCAGAGTTGAGTCAAAATCAGCTTCACTGGATCAGATTTTTAGTACCTCCTTGGGCAAAACTTTTTGCCAGGATCACACGGAGCTTTCCCAAGTGAGCTGCAGGGTATAATTGCTCTCAATAATGGTGGAGCTTTGTGTATTCTAGGCTGCAGACACACCTTGTCTGTGTGACCTTGAGATGTTTTGATTAACTGCATCTTTTGGAAGTCTGTATGTGTGTCATGCCTGCTTTATTGACACTTAAAAGGGACACAGGTATTACCTTCCCCCTTAAGTTTGTGAGGAAAGAAGGTTGTGTTTGCCTTCTGTGATATGTATCTAAGCTTTGTAATATTTAAAAAAATATTTTTTAATCCTTTGGTCTAATTCTAAATGCTATTTTTTATTAGTCATGAAAAATACAGATTAAAAGCTCTCAGAGTTTTTATGTAGCCTTTTATGAGGTAGTCTGATGCCTCTGAGAGATAATCTGAGAAGATATCTTCAAAAAAACAGGACTTGTTCTTGATAATTATTCTCATATTGTGACTTCTGCTTCTTTGCTTTGAGCAGCCTGATAAGGACACTACATCATGCAGAGTCAAAAAAAATTCCTTCCAAGTACAAGAGATTTTCCATGTGGGCAAATCTTGAATTTAAAAGCTCTTTAGTTATTTACAATGCACAGGATGTTCCATGCTCCCTCTTACACTGATCAAAGTTCATCTGATAGTAACATGTGTGTGTCACTGCTCAATACTTCACTCCATGATCCTCTGTCTCATACTGGCCAAATCTCTTTTCAACACAAGACAGGCTTTTATGGAGCTCTTTAGTGTCCTGTTTGTGATGCTTGTCATGCATCTTGTGTGTATTTTGTGATCATCTTCTGACTCTTAAAATTGGTAATCATTTTAGGAGAGCAAGCAAGCTTTAGACTGTTATGCTATAAAAGCTATATGCCTTGCTCTATCGGGAACAAATAGAACTGAGACCTTGTATGAAATTCATTCATAAAGGTGATGCCTGAATTTTACAGAGAAGAATTGGTAGCCTTATGCTTTTCACCTGCACTTCATGCTACAGATGGAGAGGATTATTTATGTGGAAAACTCAGTTTATAGCTCAGCAATCAGATAGCAGATGCATTTTACTTCATTGCCAGAACCTCGGAAACATCTTGTCCTGTTTGTGAAACCATCTAGTTTATGAAAGTTAGAAGGCTCTGAAACAGAACAAGCTGCTCATATTTGTAAAGTAAGCAGCTGCTTGATCCAGAGCTGATGCTCTGGGAGAGCAGTATTCCCATCTTTGTTTAATTGATAGTGTTGGCACTTTTCATGCCACCACTCTGAAAACACTGCAGCTTAGGAGTCACTCTTGCCTGGCTTTGTGCTGGCACACACCCAAAGGAAAATTAAGACAGCTCTCCTATGGCTGCTTCAGTTCAAGATGCTTTAGTCAGCTGAGGTATGCTATTTTTGATATGCTATAGCAAATTTGAGTGTACTTACACCACATATGCTTTTTAGGTACCTAAAATTTCCAGTTTATACATATTATTTATAATATATTTCTCTTTGATTCTGGTCATTCCTGTAATCATAAAACTTGCCTTCATAATTGAAAAACATGTTGTATATAACTTTGATTTTTCAATGTTTGATTTAAATTACAAAGTTTAAACCAAACATTGAAAAATTATCTAAGTCAATGAGCTTTCTTTGCTTTATAAATACCCTCTGCACAAATATTTAAAAGGCCATGTATTATCTGAGAAAACTCATGCAGAGAATCAACAGCTCTACCATAGGAATCGACCAGCACAGTACTGCAAACAAGGGACCTTTTGTACCTCTACAAGTGCAGAACAGCGTGAATTTTACAACTGCTGAGTGTACTTCTAAGTTAATTACCATTTAGAGTCTAAATAAAATAATACTCTGTTAAAAAAAAAAAGTGTTGAAAAAAATTTAGTGGCCTTATAGCATCCTATCATTGTTTATTCAGCTCTAACTGAAATTGTGGTCAGAA
This sequence comes from Erpornis zantholeuca, assembly GCA_013400515.1. Taxonomy (NCBI): domain Eukaryota; kingdom Metazoa; phylum Chordata; class Aves; order Passeriformes; family Timaliidae; genus Erpornis; species Erpornis zantholeuca. The sequence goes on from VZTN01043079.1 coordinate 44,602, forward strand.
GTCAGATTTGAACCACAAGCTGTGGGGGAAAATGCATCTTTTCAGTAGGGCTAATTAATTTGATTAGAACAAAGTTCTAATGCAGTTATCTGAAACATGAGTTACTCAGTGTATATCTGAACTGAATAGACACACCCATGCTGAGGTCTTACATTTAACAAAGGGGCCAAGAGCAATTAAATTCAGCCACTTAGATCTAATTGAAAAGAAGCACCACTGTTGTTTGAGAGTTGTTTCAAACAGTGCAGTGAGCAGTGTGCACAGCACTGTTTTAGTGTCTATATTTGGTGTGTGTGCCACAGTGTGTCCTGTAAGCAGACTGTAAGAATTACCCTCTAGCAGCGGACATGTGATTCCAGTGATCAGCTCATTGACCAAGGAAAGGTGCCACAGGTAGAATAAGGACTCTGTGAAACCCTGATTTGAGGAGGATTAATTGTGAGGAGGGGGTGCAGTGAATGCTTCCCCTGTAGTTCCCAGGCTGCAGTGAACCTGCACCAGCTCTGGCTGTCACTGCACTGTCCCCAGCACCTCTGGATATGTCCAGGCTTGACTGAGATCAAACACCCCAAGCATAAGGACAGCAGTGTTCTTTCTCTGAGGTACCTGGAAATTTCATTCCCTTCCTCTGCTGACTTTTAATTATAATTATATTTTTGCCAATAATATTGAGCTTTCAAGTATTTTGCATTGTTTCAAAGGGGAGTTACTTCCATATTAAGCTGAATAAAAGTCATCAATAGTGTGCTCAGTGCTTATAACCATGTGAAATCACTGCTATAGACTATATCAGATTTATGATACTCACAAACCCTTCTCCTTCAAAGTACCAGATCTCAGTCATTGTCTGGTAACTCAGTTCCAGAGCTGTCTTTGTTTATAATCAAAAAACTTTTGAAATAATTTTGTAGAGCTTTTACTTTCTCATCTCTACTTTTGGAGAAGTTCCATTTCTCTCAAGCTTTTGTTTAGCTTGCTGTGTAGTTGAGCACATTGTCCCACGCCTCGCCACATAAAGGCATGAAATGTAACTGATGTGGACAAATTGAGCATGTTACAGTCTCTAGGATTTGGAAAACATACTGCTTTCAGGAAAAAAGAACAGCTTTTAAAGGTTTGTAAAATGGCCACGTTTAGTATTTACTTCTGACTGGATTAAGCAAAAATAAAAATGTTTTCAAGTTTAAAAAAATAAATGTCTGCGTTATTTTTGAAACACTTTAACACAAAAAGTCTTTCTTTTGCATAGACTGGAAAACAGATGAAACAAAGGAAGGGCACATGGATCATTTGCATTCCTTTTCTTTCCTTCTGTTTTATTTCCAGGACCAGCACATTTTAGTGTTTGTGTTTGGAAGCTTAGGAGAATTGCATTAAAATGCCCAAGGGACTTGACTGGCCATATTATGAGTTTAATGCCATTATTTCTGTTCGTAACAAATCCTTAAGTTTTCAGTTTTAGAAAGAGAATCTGTTCTAAGATGTAAACACCTAAGAATGGGAAAGAAGGAAGCAAGGAAAACTAACTGAATCCTAACTACTGGCTGAGGTGCCAGTGGTTGGGACAGATGGGGGACAAAGGGGTTTCTTAGTATTTAGGTGTAGCTGCTGCTGCTATTTTTGGTGTTTCCTTGCTCAGGAAGAGCTGTGATACAGTGTATGTGTGAAAAACAAAGCTGGTCTCATTAAACATTGTGGCCATCATCTTCCCACAGACTTGCTGGAACCATCTGCATCTCGTGGTAGCACTGGGCTGAGAATTTATTCAACAGAAAAAAAAATGAAACAACTCATTTTAGGTTCTGCTAAACTTCCTAAAGTGCCCATCAATTTGTATTTCCCTCCTCTGTGAAATCTTTGATGTGGTGTCACATCCAAATTTTGTTTTGTGGGTTTTATTCTGTCTTTTGGAATCTTCCAGCTCCATTTCGTGCAGCTGCCTGAATTTTAGATCTGTTGCTGTGTAACAGGACTATATCACCTGCATCCACTCAAAAATGTTTGGGTATCAGTGATGTATAAACTGATTTTCCCATTAAATGTGCATGTGTTTGGTGGAATACTGAGAATTTTTCTGAAGGAAATGTGAAAGATAAGTACAAAAATCATTATCAACACAGTTACTATTTACACCAGCAAAACTTTCTGGGTATAGATTAGGGCCAGAGCATGACAATAAGGATTTGATACTAGGAACTGAAGCAGTATCTAAGCTTTTATTGCATTTCATATCCAGAGAGCCTGATTATGCAATATTCTGATGCCAGTTTAGTATAGTAATGGTTGTTGTCTTCTAGATTTATTTTTAAAATAGTGTGTTGAAATAAATGCTAAGTAAGTCTAAGACAGTATGTGCAGTGTCCATCACCATCCTATTTGATTTCAGAGCTTATTTGTAGAAACACTAAATAGGACCTCTGAAATAACTCACATATTCTTCATAGAGAATATATAGATGTGATTTAATTACCAGCAGTCTTGTAAATACAAATAAGAGAGTATTTCTCAGAAAATTAGAAAAAAAAAAATCTGTGAAGTTTAGCAACTTGAATCCCTTGTTGGTTTGGGACATATCACTTGTACTGCAGAAGTATTTCCCTCTGGCCTGTGGTTTTGGAGAAAGAAATGGAATATCTGTTTTAAAGAACAGGATGCTTAAAGAAGATGGTCTTATTATAAATGCATATTTGTATTAGTTTGGCTTTTTTGCAAGTGTTTCTATCTTCAGAGGGGATATCACATTGGTTATCATTTAATGAAACACTGTTTTTCAGTGACATGACTTTGGGAAAGATCTCACTCACAATACGTCCCTTTTTGGAGACAAGTTTCATGACAGGCCATGCTGGTGTGCTGCATCTGTTATACATGTGAAATTTGCACTGGTTCTCAAGAGTGTTTGGCTCTTCTGGAGAGCTGCATTTACAGAAACTCTTTTCATGACGGAAACTGTAAACTATTGCCTTTCTGTCTGATCTGCAGCTGCTTCACATCTTCTTTGTTGGGTATTCCTTTGATGCAGTTTCAACAATGATCAGATTTGTTGGTGACACAAAACCAGATTGGTCAAGAACGGACTTGTGGCCAGGCCAAAAATGCAATGACCTTGAGAGATTAGAGGAATAGAGGCCATGGGGAGCAAAGGAAGATTAACTATTCCATAAATACAAAGTTCTGTAGGGCAAGGGTGAAGAACGGTGAAGAAGGATTAATATTGGTAGCATTAAGGAAAACTCACTTTCCAAACTGTTGTCTCAGGGCTGCCCTAACATGTCTTTTTATGAAAACAATCAGTTCAGACTTCACAATCCTAAAATAGCACAGATGGAATGAGGGAGAGCTAATGCACAAAATGAAAAACTTCTGAGGATACTGCTGTAATATAAGTAATTTATATTTCAACTCTCAAACAAGTGACCTTGCCAAGGTATTTGGGAAGAAAAGTAATCTATATTGCTTTGCTAGACTCAGATAAGTCATCAGTAGCTGCTAGAGGGACGGAGTTTAATATATTTTTATAGCCCAGAGAGTTTAATAATACTTGAATTCCTTATGCCTGAATTGCATGTATTGTAATTAAAAAGTAATTCAATTTCCGAAATTCTAAATAGATATAAATTGTGGTATACTTTTAATAATAATATGCCTGGTTCTGAATTTGGCTTAGAGTTTATGAACAGAGGAGAGTATTGCACTTCAATATATTCATTTAAAAACATCACTACTAAATAGGGCTGTCTTGTAAATTTTGTATGATCCATAACAATGAAAACCTTCCATAAAAGTTGTAAATGCATTACTAGTTCACTGCTATTTTTATTACTCTTTTTACATATATAATCTGTTAAAATATCAAAGCTATATAGCATTGCCACTAAAAGCAATGCATTCAACATAAGAAAATGTGTGTGGGATTTCTTTTTGGTCATATGTTTTCTCCACAATTCTTTGAAAGCACAGACAGCATTTATAGCTTTTGTAATAGAGAATTTTACTTTAAAGATTTGGAGAAGGAAAAGATGAAACTATGTATGTATTATATATTGCATCATATTGAAAACGGGAAGTGATCTGGGTCTGATGTTCTGAAACTTGTGAATTGCAAGGGATGGTAGCAAAATGTCTAGAAAATGAGTCCTGACAGCACTGGGCTGAGATAATGGAAAACATCTTCAATTGTACAGGATACTTGGAGACAGAATAGATGCCAGAGCAAAGCACATGGCAGGTAGAGGCTTGTTCCTCATCGTAAAAAATGAAAGGAGTTCAAAAGTAAAAAAGTAGCAAACCTGCTTACAACATGTATCAAAACACATGATAATTCAGCAGAGAAAAAAACCCCAAACTGTAAAACTGTAAACACATGTATATTCAGCAGAGAAGAAATAGAACAGTACTGTCGTAATTGGTTTCCATGAGGCAGAACAAAGGGGGGACCTCAATACCCACAGGAAGAGTCACAGAGAGGTTGGACCTTAAAGCCATCTCATTCCAACCGCCTGCCATGGGCAGGGACACCTTCCACTATCCCAGGATGCTCAGGGTCCCCTCCAGCCTTGTCTTGAACACTTCCAGAGTTGGGCAGCCACAGCTCCTCTGGGCAATCTGTGTCAGGGCCTCACCACCCTCACAATAAAGAACTTCTTCTTAATATCCCATCTGAATCTGCCCTCTGTCAATTTGAAGCTATTCCCTCTTGTGCTATCATTATTTGGCCTTGTAAAAAGTCCTAACTTTGCTTCACTGTGTCCTTGTGAAGAAATCACACTGCTCCAGTGGTTGAATATCCTCAGTAAGGGCCTCAAATGCTGGGCAGAGTGCTTTGTCAGTAGTTATGCTGCAAGGTGATATTGAGAACTGATATTCTTTTCTTTTGTGTTGATTCACATTGAGACACCACACTTCATCCTTTTTTCATCCAGATATATTTTGTATAAAAAGAAAAGCACATAAAAATTTCTGTGATTTCTCCCAAATAGAATACAAAAAGGAATAAGGTTACTTAATGATTTATTTTTGTACAAAGGATACATCCTGAGCAATGTTTTAAAGGGTACTTAAGCCTTCTTTGAAGGCTGGCAGAGCTTTGCCTCTCCACTGTAGGATACAGTGGGATGAGAAATTCTTCTCCCAGGCTGCCAGCTGCAGTGAAGCTGGGATTTCTTTTGTAGGGCTCTGTGTGTATGGGGAGAGCTCGCCCTGACTTTGTAAAGTGCTGTATTCAGTAATTCAGCACACTGAGTTTCTCAGCCTCTCTCCTCCTGCCTCTCCCTGTCCCCCCCGTTGTGTGTGTGTATATTTATATATACACACACCTCATCTATATCCATCCTCAGACCTCTAAGCAGCTGCCACAGGCAGGAGAGCGTTGGGAGCGGGGCAGGGTGCAGGCAGTGGGGTGTGACAGAGCAGAGCCTTTGCTCCGAGCACATCTGTCTGAGCTGACTGTCCCTGCAGCTACACTGCCTGCTTTGCTGCTTCTCAGGCAGGAGGAGGGGACAGGGCAGGCAGGAGTCAGGTGTCTGCAGCAGAGATAAAACGCGCTAATCACTTTCTGGGAGATAGTGTTAGGTATCGTAATCACCCGTGCCCCTACATGAGATTACTTCTCCTCCTTGTTCACAGCCCCGTATCTCTCATCCCCAAATAACATCACCGATGAATTCCATTTAATACAACTAATTTCTGTCAGGAACCCCATAAAATCATAGTGTAATGATCTGCAAAAGGGTGATCTTTCCTCTGTTGTGTCATCTTGTATTATTTCCTTCTAAATCTTGTTTTCTAAAATGAACTGAAAACATGGTTGTCTTTTGGGGTTCATATTTTTATTTTATTTTGTTTATAAACGTGTCCTGTTCCATAATCCTTCCTCAGAATGATTGTGTGGGTGGAATAGTTGAACAGACCTATTAAGAAAAGATGAAGAAGCTTGATCAGTTGCCTAAAATGTTTATAATGTCTAGATTTTCTATCCCATCTTCTTAATTAGTTTTGCGAACTACACCAATTTGCACACTGAGGTGTCTGGGTATTAGAAAGCATCCAAGTGTAAAATAAGCATTAGGCTGATGCTCTTATGTTATTATTTTAGAAATACCTTTTGGTTTATTCTAAGAAAAGTGGTTTGCTTGGGCTTTTTTATCTGAAGTTACAGCTTTTATAGCTCTGCACTCTATGATACAACATCCTAAGTGGACTAACCAAATTAATATTCTAATGAGTGTAGTTAAATCTTGAGGATGGATTATCATCCTGTTTTGTAACTTTTTAGTTGATTTCCCACACTGCAATCAAATAATTAGCCAGTTTTGGGGAACTTCTGAAATAGTTTTAATATGAATTGTGTATAAAGTCGAAACTTCATACACTTGAGCAACATGATCCTCTTTTCTCCAGATCCCGCTCAGAAGCAGTATAAACATTCATTCTGATATAGCCTTTAAACATAAGAAATGGTTCCATTCATGCTAAATCAGGTTTTGGCTTTTGTGTGGAGACAATCAATAAAGTGATGGGATTCTCCTTTTGTTGCATGCTGTTAGCATTAGAAACTCACCCAGGGATACAGCTTAATGCTTGCTTACTTGGCAAATGTGATTAAACTCTGTCTTAGATAAAAGGAGAACGAGAATAATTGTGTGGTACAGACAACAAGGGATGGTGTGAAGTACACAGACACTGTAAAAGAGCATGTGGAACTGTGTCATTTGTGCAACTCAAAATAGGGCTGTTCTTGGAAATTATTAAGTACGGGGGGAAAACTTGGTCTGGGATTCACATCAGTTTGGAGAAAGAGGCAAGTTTTCTTTCCTGGTCTGTTTTATGTACCCCTCTTTACAGGGTATATAAGGTACAGAAGGTTGAGCTTTGCTTGGTTGTAGTGTGGAAAGAAGAGATATTCCTTCAGCAAGGAACTCTCCTAATTCACCTGATCAAACTCACCTGACACGCAAATGAACTGGCTTCGTGTTCCTGTCAAGCACAACTCTTCCCCTTGCTACTCCAGCTTCTTGAATCATGTGGCTTAAGAGAGAGAATTTAGTGTCCAAATGTATAACTCAATTTACCAGAATCTTTTTAAGATTGGAGAGGAGCCTTTTCTCTTTGACCAAATTGGTTGAACTCATGTGTGTCTTCTCTTTCGAGCTGCACTGTGAGGATTCATGTACAGGACAGAGAGAGCCAGATCTAGGCTGGGGTTTTTAAACATTGCAGCTGGACAGTGGAGGTGTAGTTCATCAAGAGCAGCATCTCTATTCCAAACATGAATGACCTCTGAGATTTTGTCAGTAAATCTCAATTTTCTTAGATGAAGCAGTTTGCAGTGTTTGGGTATTCTCTTGATCCTTACAGAAATTACCAGATCTTGAGTGGGAGAGAAAATTAATTACTGGAGGCAGAATATGAAGGTATGAGGGTGAAAGTTCTTGCAGGAAATGGAGATTATTGTACACCCTGAAAAGAGGAGACAGGTGATATAAAAAAACCCATATAAACTTATGCAGACAAAATCTATCTGAAAGAGACAAAGGAAATGTAAAAGAAAACAAACTTTAAAAAACAAAAAAATCCAGAAAACCCCAGAAAACCTAAAAACCCCTGCAACTGTGTTGTATACAGCTGTCTGTGGTTCACTGGACATATATAAAAAAGGAATTCTTGAAACAGCTTCTCTCCAGTAACTTGGGAAAAAGTCCAGGAATGGATAGCTTGTCTTCAAAAGACCCATACCCCTAAGCCTGGAATTCATGTTCCATATGGAGTTACCTATGATTGCTTGTTGCTAAGGTCATCAAGTATCACGTTGCTAGCATTTGTTTTAGAGAAAAACATTTTCAGGAGCTATATTCAACCTGTAAAAGGCTTGTGCTCATGGTTCATACTGCCTTCTTTGAGACCAGTAGCTTTATTGATACAATAATGGATTTTTGGACAAATGAATCCTGATTTATTAGTTCCATTGATATTATTATTGCATGAGAACATAGGAGAAACTTTTATGGATTGAGTTATTTCAGTGCCCACTTAGAGGGAGATCCTTAGAGAAAAAGCTGCACTCCAGATTATTCTTGTGTAAGACTCCTTCTTTGATTTGGTCATAATTAATATTTTGGGATATTCTTGTAAATAGGGTGATATTTTTGTCAAAGCAGGAATGTGCTTTTGTAGCATGAGTGGTTATTGTTCCTCTGATGTTTTTAAAGGCATTTTTGGGTTTTGAGGAGTGGCCAGTGTCAATGTACAGCAAGTGTCATCTTGATTTACACAGAAGATTGAGACAACATTTAGTACTCACAGAGCAGGCAAGGCAGCATCTCGCAGAGATGGAAGGGGTACTTGGCCATTGAGAAGGAAAGAGGCTTTATGGACAAAGGACTAAATTTGTGTCCTCAGCTGTTTTGCCCAGCACTTCTCCCAGCTGCCCTCTGGCAGAGTGTTTGCTAAGCCAGATGCACAGGTTATCCATTCATTTATATCCCTGCAAATTGATCATAAAATGTACACAATGGAGTCCACACTCCATCCTTAGAAGTTTCAAAACACTTGGGTAAGTCCTGACCCACTTGGTCTGATACTGCAGCTGATCCTCCTTTTAGCATTGCTTTGTATCCAGACCTCAAGAGTCTTTCCAACCTGAATTACTCTATGATTTTTTATGAACAAACAATCAACAACATTTGAGAATATGTGTGTACTGCATTTGTTAAATAAGGCAAAATTGCTTTTCCTAAATGGTATCTGGGTGTAGTATACAGATCTCATTATGCTGTAATACAGCATCATCCATGTATGAATAACAGATTGTAATAGAAGGCCAGCTCTTCATGGCTGAAAGTCGCTGCAAGTCCTGCCATCCGCAGAGGGGAGGCTCAGAATTCTCATTCACAGTTCATGAGTCATCGTCTCTACTGCCTTCTGCTTTATGGAGTCACTGTCCCTGTGCACAATGGGCAGAAAACATTTTATCAAATCAGATTGGGTCTGAGTGTTTTTCACTGTGCCTTCCAAGGACGGTGCGGGCAAGAGACACAGAGAAGGGTGGCTCATGTTTCTCCTCTTCACACTGATTTGCTGTGTTTCAGAGACTCCTCAGAGAAGGGGATGTGCTCTGGTGGCAAGAACTAATCCACCAAGCAAGTGGTGAAGATTGCAGATCCCTGACATCCCTTTTCTGACATCCTTTTAAGATTAATAAAGGAAATACCAGGTTTTGGGAATGGATAGCTATAGGCAAGTTGATGTTTTCCCAAAGATTTGGGAAGCTGGTAAGTTAATTAGATTAATTAAATAGTGAATGCACTTTTCATTTTTATGGCAATCAAAAGGCAGCTCATAAGAGTCTGTTTATTTATACAGTTGTCTGTCTGTCTCTTGAAAGTCAGGATGTATCAATGATTTCTGGGTGCATATGGCATGGGAAAGAAGGTGCTTACTGTTTGTAGGCTGTACATTATTTATTTCCAGAGGTTATGTGATAACTTTTTTATTTACAGAGACTTTCTGTGTAACATATATAACCCAACATCCTGTGAGTTGCATTAGAGGTTGCAGTTAGTTGAGGCTGAACAAACAAGACTGAAAAAGGGATGAGGTTCGTGTTTTAATAAAATATCTGTTGTAGGAATGCCTACCTGTTGGGACTCTTTCTAATTGGCTTGAGCCATCTAGACAGCTTTGGCTATTATATGTTTCATAAGTTAGAAATAACCACAACCTGGAGGGTAGACTGTACTTTTTATGCTGCCACAGTTCTCTTTGTACTGTGAAAGTCTTTCTGTGTGCAAAACACAAGACAGATTTATCACTTACAATGATAAAATCTAAGTGCGTAATTTGTGAGCACCACTGAAGTGCAAAGAATAAATTTAGGTTTATTGCTAAATAGCTTGCCATACTTTGTAAAATTAGCCATTCTGTTGGTAGGATTTGCCAGTCAGTAACATGATATGCTGTTAAGCATAATCTTCTGAAAATTTCTCATAATTGGAAAGTCAGTATCATTTTTTTAAACACTGGAACAGTTGTTACGCTGTTACTTTCTCACATGATTATCTGAGAACAGTTTTCCTGTTGGAAGGAACATCACAAACACTAAACTAAGAAAAACATTTTAAAAATTTTTACTCTGTGCAAGGCAGTGCTGTATAAAGGCATAGAAATTCTGTCATGGTTTTCTTCTGTTTTGGGATGCAAGGCAGTTAGAATTGTTGGGCTTGATATATGGTTTATTGCTCTCACTATTTTAATTCAATCTTTGCTTAGAACGTTGAAAAAACAACCCAAATAAAGCTGGTGTTAGGTTCAGCAAGCGTAATTGAAAAGTTATAAATACAATTGCTTTCTGAATGAGACATTGCACAGTTGTGTGCTGGATGTTTGGCAGTATCACATAAAATCTAAATTTTTTATGTAGCAACAGCTTATTCCTGAACTTCCAAGAGAAGAAATATGAGGAAAGCAAGAAAGAGTGGTGGGGTTGTGTTTCAATAAAAGGGCCAGACAGGCCCCTGAAGACTGGTGTGTGGAGATGGCTTTTGAGAAGCTTAAGAATTTTGAAAATTCCCTGTATTTGTCAATATGTGCATAATTTTTGAAATTATGTATTGCTTTACTTGGGCCTGTAGGGTGTTTGTTTTGCTGCTCACCAGCACTGGAGTTTCCCATGGCTAGAAAGCCCAGAGTGTGAAGGTCACTTTCAAGAGTTTTTTTTGGTCCCAAATGGAAGCACCAAAAATTCAACATTAAAGATGTCTTTAGCCTGCAGAATAATGATATCAATGTTCATGTTCCCTAAAAGTGGTGAGTATATCCCATTTTGAGCTGCAATAGCTGCTTCATTCTTACTTCAAAGGCTGAGCCTTCAGTGGCTGAGCCTTCATAACTGCAGCTGCTGAAGTTGGAGCTCTCTGGGCTGGTGATTTGGTTTCTGCTTTAGCCTGAGTGTGAAACAGGAATCCAGCTAAACAGGGGGGTGCTCCTGATGCCAGTAAGGAATCTTCAATTAGACACTGTTGCCAGAAGGCTTTAGGAAACCCCATAAACATGTGTGAACTCAACTTTTTATTGATAACATTTTATACCACAGCCATCAAGTGGGTGAAGGAGTCCAAGTGGACTTGTGCTTTCCCTGAATCCAGAAGCTACATGAAACTTCTCTTGTCCTTGACTCCCTGGATGTCCCCTCTTCATAGCCCTAGACCTATATGGAAGAATCAACCCACTTGGGTCCCTGTTTTTACCTTTAAATGCCTCTTCAGAATATCAGGAGGACACCATTTGCTTATTGTGTTTAAAGAGACTCTTTGAGAAAAGTTATGCGCTCAAATGCCAGCAGGAAATGTTACTTTTGCTGCATTTTCTGCAGCTCTGTATCTAAAGCAGTGCCTGTTACAAAAAGTTAGTAAAATGTGTTTTGATATGAATGAACATTTTTGTTGTTAGCCTGCTCCAAACTTGATGGAACTTGATAACCCAGGGTCTCCTAATGTACCACTGCCTCATTAACCTGCATTTTTGGGTGAAGGAAGGACTGAGAAAGTTGTGAATGACTCTTGCAGTCAATATATGCTTATTTGAAGCAAGGCAGTACCTTGAGTTGTTTGCTTGCCTAACAACCATGGTGTGTGAGAGTCAGCTTGTAGTCTTATATTTAAAGAGCGGACAGATGCTGAGGCACTGTTGTGGTTTGGCAGCATCAGAGTTTAGAATAGGAAGGACTGGGAGCAGGTAACCTTCGATAAAACATGGTAAAAAGTTTCCCCTGAGTAATCAATACGTATTTATGACCTTAATTTTGTCTTGAGTTTTTTTGGCATGCCTCCAAGAGTTCAGCTCCCCTCATTTTTCAGATCGCCTTTATTTCCCAAATGCCTGTCTGATTTATATTAAATAGTTGGCTTTTTTTGGGGGGCGGGGGGGGGAAGCATCCCAAGTCCACATGCCACAAATGGCAAAATTTATAACAAAAGATTTTAGTGAAGGAGGATAGAAGGAAAGCAGAGTTTTAATTATGTGACAAGGGGAAAAAATGGAATTTATACACCATTTCAGGCTTAGCAGCGTAGGAATACATTTATTAATTTACTATCAAGTGATTACTCGAAATGTTGTCTCAGCACTGGGAGCAGGGAGGGGAAGGCAGGCTGGTGACATCAGCCTGGTGCTGCAGGGAGCAGGCTCGGGGTGGTGGGGCAGAGCCCGTGGCAGGGGAAGCAGCCTGCCCTGGATGGGAGCTCATGCGTCTCGCTCCCCCACTGCAGGAAGGACTGGAGCACAACTCTCCCGAGGCACTGTGTCCTGCATCGCTGCCAAATCTACTGCTTTTGGCAGCAGGCTAACACTTTTATGAGTCATCTATCATCCTACATTTTTTTTTCCGGTTTTTCTATCACCATTGTGGAACAACAGATTTTTTTCCCCTCCTTTTCTAACCCTGCCCTTGCTGTCTGCTTCCAGGCTGCTGTAAGAGCAACATGCTCCTGCTCATCCATTGCCGCCCAGTGATGGGAACTTGGCCCTTTGTCACTCTCCCTAGGTGCTGGATGGGCTCCATGCAGCTCAGCTTCTTCCCCATCCTTTATCTGAGGAAAATAGCTGGCAGGTTCAGGTGCCTGAGCATGTGTTAGCAAGTAGGTTAACTTGTGCTGCTGTGAAATGTGTCCCATTCTGTGTGCGTGTATCATCCATTTAGTAGGGAAGGGGGCCCTGCCAAGGGCAGGCTAGGACCTAACCCTCTTATCTGCCACTGTACGAATTTCGAATATTACAAGGTAAGAGGCACGGCTACTCCATGTCCTTTACTCACATCTCAGTCCAAAGCTGTGATCCAACCCTTAAACACTCAGAGAAGCTTCCAGTGCTCCTGCAATTGTCTGTGAAACTCCTGTTTTGACACACATACCGTATTCTCGTAAAACATTAAGATACAAGTTCAGTATTCATTTCAGCGAACAGGAGAATTGAATTCTCTCTTCATTAGCAGTGCATGAAACTGTCTGCTGATTGGTTCAGGGCTTTGATTTTTATTCTAAACCCAGATGGAAATATTTGCATAAGTCCTACAGTAGTCCTTTGTGAGGGCTTTTTCGTTCTTCTCGCCCCAGTTAATATTGCAAACTTAAGAAATCCTCTGAAATTAATCTTTTCCATTATGCCCATTTCTGAGTATTACGAATATGACAGAAAGATCCAGAAATTGCAGCCTAGTGCCGCTTTCCAGTGGGCTGTGAAGCTGCAGCGATTATTTGTGTGTCGTGTCTGTGTTTATCTCTTTTGGCTAGCGAGACTTTCCATGTTTCCCCATTTTTATTTCCCCTCTCCACACACTCCTTCCCAGCTGCCGTAACCAGCACTCACCCTCTGGCCAGTGTTGGGGCTGAGCAGTCTGTGAGGCTGCTGGAAATGCCTCTCTGTCGGCCACTAGACAGGGCGCACGTGGAGCCGCTTGGCATCTGCCCTCCCCTCGCTCTCGGGCAGCCTGGTACCACCTGGTACCCTCTGCTCCAGACTTTGCTGCTGTGCTCGATGCTGAGTCCTCTGCAAAGAAACCCTGCCCGGGCCAAAAGCATTCCCAGAGCAGCTTCTGCTGCGCTGCTGTAAAAAAGGACGGATTTGGCGGGTTTGTGCTTTGTGCTGCTGGAGAAGCAAGATTTTGAATAATATTTGTTGTTGTTTCATTGAAATTCTACTTACAGCTGTAGCTGCAGCTCTTAGCCTGCATGGAAAATACCAGTGATTACTTTGGTTTTTCTTTTTTCAACACAGCAGATCCCTGATTTTCTCCCCGGGAGCCCACATGCTTGGGGTTGTCTTGTCTCCTACTGCTACTGTCATTGTGGGAGAGGAGTCTATATGCTTAGTGCCCTGTACAAGGGGTGGGCACTTGCTGAGATGAGGCCCGGAGGATCTGGAAAAGGGAGTCTTTTTTTTCTTAACTCACTTTATTTTATTGGTATTTATTTTACTAGTAAAATGTAAGTGAATTCTCTTTTTTTCCCTACTGCCTATTTTTATCCTACCAGTGATTTACCTTCATTTTTATATTAAGTACTATGGTGCCTGTAGAGTATTTATTTGTAATTGTGTGTTTGTGTGTGGTTTACTCTTGAATATAAATAACATCCTGGTGTCTCTTCAGTTTAGAAATTCTGCCAAGCTGTTACAGAGATCCTTTCATGATCCATATCCTTCTCAAACTCCTGTGATTGGTTTTTAAATGCTGGGGACAGCGGACCGTAAGTTTTAGAGCTGCATTTGTTAGAGATGCCATTTTGCATTCACTGAGAAAGGGCTGTTGTGTTTTGACACCATTCCCTGTTGCCCTTCTCCGGTTTTGGACCAGTGTGAAATATATTCAGAGATGTGTTTTCTGAAGTGTAATAATAAGTATGTAATAGCCTGAATTAGGAGTCTGCTTGGCTCTGTATGTGTGTTCCATGAGCAAAGCCTGTATCCGTCCGGAGCTGCTTTCTGCACTAAGGCAGCACGACAACCACATAAAATCAAGAAAGGACTAAATGAGCACTGTGTGTGCAGCAGTTGGTGGATTTGGGGTTTTTCATTTTGATGTTTTTCATTTCCAGTTGCCATATGAGTAGCTGGTTTTAGTATCTTTTGGTGACAGCTTTTATGACATTAGGGGTCAGAGTGAAATTGATACTTGCTTCATCCTTCTAAAAGCATATAGATGTACCATCCTTTGGACCAAATCCAGTCCCTCTTCCCCTTGGAGTGAAAGCGTTGAAAGTTTGAAAAACACCACATCTGCAGCATTTGCATGTATGGGATAGGTGCAAGCAGTAGAGAGCTGGTAACTTCCACAGGAGCTCTTTTCCCAGTGGTGTACTGGGGATGCTGAGGAGGTTGGCAGTAGGAGTGGGTGAGCCTACAAGCATCACAATCCCTGGCCAGTGCCCCAGCACAGCCTCTCTAACAGGCATAGCTATGTCATGGCTCCACAGCTATTCCACCTCCTCTGTGACATTGCATATGCTGAGTGAAACCTACCTAATCTCTGCATTGAGCTTTGCTTCCTCAGGGGAGGAGCTCTGGGCTCTTTGACCTGACAGCCACTCTATAAAAAATTTCTTGGTTGATATCAACAATATCCTGATGTCACACTTAATAATTCTGTAACTCTGGACTACAGGCTGAATGACACCAGCTGTTTTTGTCCTTTATTTATGCACCTCCCTGACAGCACAATCCTGATTTGCCCATTAAGCACCTTTCTCCTCCCATTACATTTTTCTTCCTCAAAATTTCTTCTAAGATACATACCCAAACTAACTCAAAAGTTGGACATATGATAACTTCTTCTGGGTTTTTGTATTAGTGGTGTTATCCAAATCAGGTTAGTCAACTGGAAAACACATTATGGAAAAAGACATTTCTGAGTGGAAGGAGGTGATGATATCCATGCAAAGGAGTTAACAGCCACACAGAGCGCTAGGAATGATACTCCCAAAGGCCCAAAAGGTTGTTCTCACTTGTATTTGTATGATGCTCAACTGAAAAAAATGGAAATGTCTCTACTTCTCTTTAAATAAACTTCTTAGCTGGAATTTCATCATGGCTGCATGTCACCCACTATAGCTACATTTGCCTGACTTCTTGTCAAGTCAGGGTTTATTTGTACAAAATTAATTTTAGAGTTTTCTCTTCTACATAAAATGTTAGGATTGTTTTTTTCCCCATTTGATTTAGTTTGTCAGTATCATGTAGCATTTCTGTCTCTATCTCTGTATCCATTTCTAGTCAGTTTTGGATGGTGGCACTGATTTGACACTTGGGGTTTTTTCATGGCTTTTAGGAAAGTAAAAAAGGCTGACAGTCACTGGCTGATTGGTATGATAGGAGAGGTCAAATTTAGGATCAACATCACTTTGTGTAAATGTAAATAAAACAGCACCGTATTTTTAGCTATTTGTAGAATCCTGAACTTGGACTTTGGTATACAAATTAATTAGGGATAGAAACACTTCATAAAGAATATGAATTGAACTCAAATATAACCCACAGTTATATAATCCCAACAGTTTTGGAATTGCAGAAGCAGGTTGGGTTTTTTTTTCATAATTATGAGTGCAGAAAGTATGGATTCATAACAATGGGAGGTCCCAATAGGACCCAAAAGTCTTGTGAAAAGGAATTATTTTCAAATTGCAATAATTCTACCAAGTTGCTTTACCATTTGTTCTCCATATGTATGTAATAAGAAAACTCATCCAAGTATAGTTTGTACCAGTGGTGTAAAAACCCCCAACAATATTAGAGGTTCCTATTTCTCACAAGGAAATTTATAGTGTGTGCAGAGCCAGACTCTCTCTTAGTCCATGTGAGCAGATATTAACTTGAGACCAGCATTAGACAACCATTTTTGTCTCTCCCTCCCTTTATTTGAAATATGACATGCATAAGTATAATTTGGCTTAAGAGACCAATTTGTGCTTGAAGTGCTAAATGGTTCTTCTGTTGGCTTTATATGAGTTACACTGAACACTTACCCAGTTGTCACAAGGATGAATCCATCTAATATAAAGTAATCCTTTATTCATACCAAATAACAAATTTTACTGCTTTACTGTAGTCAAGTCTCAGAGAGAATCTTTCTAAGTAATCCTTTGAGAGAGGGGAGCTGGTGACAGAACTATGAATTCTCTATGGATTTAGGAATTCATCATTAGACTGTCTACACTCAATTTTTATAGGAAAAATAGTAATTTCTTGAGAAAGAGGTAGGAAGTAAATTAAAAAAAAAAAAAGAAAACAAACAGAAAAAAATCAACACACACTTTGGGTCCCCAGTGGTAACACTCAACTGCACAGGCTTTCCACATGTTATGGATACAAGTAAGCAACTGGATTATTGAAATTGCTGAAAAACCACATGCTTTTGCCTTACAAAGAAGAATACTGCAACATGAACCATATTTTGATGCAATATATGCATAAACTTTTGCCCATTGATAACAGGTTAGAATCACTTTAAATCATTTCACTTGCAGATCTGGCTAATTCTTAAAAAAGGAAACTACAAATGATATTTTCTTGAATCACTTAGCAATACCCAAACACAGATGAGAATTCTAATTTCTCTTTGTCAGTAACAGATAATATAAAGATAAAAGCTGTTGTAGAATATGAATATTAATTTTTTAACCATATTGGAAAAACCTGACCATGTAGCCCTGTGCTTTGAAGCAATATTCTGGGAAGCAGCTGATTGAATCCTATTAATTTAAATGAGAGTTGGATGACAGTCTGTATGGGCCTCTTTGAAAATTTGAGACTTAGTTCTTTATTCTTATTTCTTTCAAACTGTTGTAGGAGATTTTCATGTATTTAGTGGACTTTCAAAGGCAGACGTATAGTGCAGTTAAAATACTACAATTTAGTAGTTTTGCATTGCCTAAGTTGTCATTTCCTGCAGAATAAAAGAGTATGGTTAAAACATGTTGTTCTACATCATGTTGCACGATTTAAGGCTTCTGCTTCTTCTCAGGGTAACCAGTGAAAACTTTATTGCCTGTTGTCAAAAAAAAAAAAATCAATTTAATTTTTGAAACTTGAATCTAAATCTTAGGTCATGCTCCTTTATAATTACACACACTTACTGGAACAGCGTATGGTGAAAACATGTAGATCTTTGTGATACAAAAGAAACGAGGAGTAATGCTAGGCTTTTATGTTGATTGCACCTGTATGGGGGCTTTATAAGCTTACAATTTGTATCATTTATAGATACAGACTCAACATACCCCTAATGTAACTAGTACTGCAAAGTTGCTTTTTTTTTTTTCCTTTCTTTCTGCTGACTGAATGATAGGTAAAGCAATTTTGAACAAATGTCTCCCTGTAGGCTGTCATCATGGAAGCATTGTAATCCTGCATTTTAACCTTAGCATTGGCGACTATCCAGAAATTATTTCATTTATGCCAAACTGTTCTGCACAGAGCACTTGCTCTCTTACTGTATGGGAAGAGAATGAACTTAACATTCCCATTGGTTTATCGGATCTTTATAATCTGTTTCCATGAGGATGTAGCAGAAGTGAAATAATCACACCTTCCTTCATTTTCCTGGGGTGATCTCGGTTTTATTATGAGAACGGAAATTTGAGAACTCACAGGTGACTTAGGTGCCTACTTGACATTTGTACCTTTGGGAATGTTTAGTTTTGGAATCTGATAATTACAAAAATAAATTCTACTTCATTATATCCAACCTGTTTCCTCTTTAGTCGTTTGGTTTGTTTTAAAACTCTTGTGCAGCCTTGTGCAGAGACTCAGGTGGTAATGTTACTGCCTTCTATAAAATTGGTTTTGTAGTTATTTTATGCATAGCTGCTAATCCTTCAATGTGGGCTAGGAGCTTTTATTTTAAAAGAAACATAGAACATAGATGATCTCTTAAATTAAGCCTGAATCTAGATTTTATTCAGGGTCAAGTCATGAATAAGCTACTGTTCAGCTCTGGCAGCTATAGAACCTCACAGATTGTCTATGCCCTCTTTCCTAAACCTTGCACGCCTAAAATCCCAGCAAACAAAGTAATTTACAACTGCAGGTGCACATTTTATTTAATCTCTAGAAGTGTACTTGCCCTATATAACTAGTTGGAAGATATATTTTGGGTTAAATTAATAAAATTCCATTAATTTTATCTTCCCATGTGTTCTGCATTTCTTTATCAGTAAACACAGTAATAACTTAAAGGCAGAGATGAGCAGGTATTTGCACAACATGATGTTATCCCATATATATAAAATCTGTGGTGATAGACTTGTTGAAAGTACTTTGCATTCATTTTCACATACGGAAAATGCAGTTTTGAGTTATTCCCCAACTCTGAAAACTCTTGACAAATATCCTTATCCTGTGCAAGGTGTTCTGTGCTACAGCAAGGTACAAAGAGCACCTTCAGAGAGGGCTGTGATGGTTCATCCCTTTATTGCACACTGGGACAAGGAGTTTGTTCTTGCAGACCTTCTTGGAGACAGTATTCAGAGGAAAAATCTTGCCTACAAATAATGCTTTATGTTAGAAATTGATCCACTCCTTGAAATTGTTGTCATATCACATTGGCTCAGGCAGTTCATATTTTCAGCTCCTTTTCCTACTGGGTTTTTTTCCCCATTTTTTTTTTTCTTTTTAAACCTCTCTCTTTCTGTGAGAGGAACTGTCAGTCATGCATTAAATGATTCCTGGTTAGACAGTGCTTTTTCACAGATTGAATGTTGGCCTCAGAGTCACCAGTCTAGGCTCTGTTCTGAATTCAGCTATTAACTGAACAACCAGAAACTTGTAATTACCTTCATTTTAAGTATAGGTCAAAGTTGTTGTAGAAGAACCAACTATTTGCCTAAGTGTTTAAATATGGACTTCTCTAGAAGTCTTGACCTCTGTGGTTTCTTTGGCTTCATTTCCTCTCTAGTTTCCAGCTTTCAGAGACTCAACCACACATAATTTGCCAAATGTAAAGTCAAATATTTTCAGTCAGTCAGTTTGCTTACTAAGGGTACAGATGCTGTTTTGACCAGCACTTTTTGTGATTGTAGTAGTGGAAATACAAAATTGTCTCAAGAAAAAGGACATTGATAAGGATCAATGCATTGGCCTCTACTGCTAGAATCTTACGAGCAATCAGGTAAAGGAAAAAAAAAAACAACCTTAAATCCCAACACATGAACAACTGGGGTATTCCAGTGACTGAGACCTTACCTTATGTAATAGTACAGAAGGATTCTGTCATGTATCTGAATTGTGGGAGCAAAGAAATTAAGAACAGAGTTCACAGGTACACAAATACTCAAGAAATGGCCTTCTGAGATTTGGTAGGCAGAGAAGTAAAACCATGTTTAGTGAAAAACAAAGGAAAAGAGAATTGTGGATATTGACGTCCTTTATTTAAGAGGCTTTGAATGTTCTGTAGTTAGAGAATTTCCCATCAGTCTTTCTTTTATGTAAATTTGGTTCTTGTACATAGCGAGTGTGATGAGGAGGGGCTGAGGGAGCTTGGGGTCTTTATCCTGGAGAAGGGGAGGCTCAGGGAGACCTTGTCACTCCCTACAACAACCTGACAGGAGGTGGTAGCCAGGTGGAGGTCAGCCTCTTCTCCCAAAAAACAGTGACGGGACAAGAGGAAACAGCATCAAGTTGTACTAGGAGAGGTTTAGACCAGATATGAGGGAAAATTTCTTCACCTCATGGGTTGTAAGCACTGGAAGGATTCAAAAGCCATGTGGATGTGGCATTTGGGGAAGCGGTTTAGTGGTGGACTTGGCAATGGTGGTTTAGTGGTTGGACTCAATGATTGTAGAGGTTTTCTCCTACCTAAATTATTCTATGATTTCTACTGCCTGAAGAGTATAATTCTGGCTGGGAAAAAAAGGCAAAGTTTCGCTAATAAGAATCTCACATAGACTATTAAGTTAAAACTTCCAGGAGACATTATTAGTTGCAGGGGTAAGGGTCAGGTCTCTTTGTGGATCTATCTTCTCTTGGCTTTCAGCCTAACAGCTTTAGGGGACATTAGCTTGGAACTGAGCAATATAAGCAGAAACAATTCTGGTGCTCCTGCCTGGTGGGAGCTCACAGATGCTTGTAATAAAAATTGTTAAAAATTGTTTCATTAGTTTGCAAAAGGCACATTTCTTGGAATACTCTACCTTCTTTTGCCAAGAATGTTTAATTTTTTTTATGTTCTGTGTATGACAAGCACTAGCAGAAGCTACCTCACAATCAATTAGGATGATACATGGGACTTAAAATGACCACTCAGCATTTTTCCATTTGCACGTTGAAAACAAAAGGTAATTGGGCTGAAAACAATACAGTATTTAATGCCTTTTAGTGGCACATTTTTCCAAAAGATAAAGACATACCAACCTTCTAGAATTACATAATATCACAGACGTAAGTAAAACTAATCAGATATGCCACGTGCCCTTATTTTCTAAGTGCAATAGCTCATTTAGCTGTTAGCAAAACCTTGCTTAGTGATGCATCGATAATTAGAAACTGTCACTGTCTGTATATGAATAACACTTTTTCTCCCTCTTGCTATTTTGGTATTTGGGGGGGGAAAAAATCACCACATACCGTATTTCATCTGCTCTGGAGTACAAACATAGTTGGACACTTCAAGATGTCTATGTAGAATTTTTAAAATATTACAAATGAAGTGTGGAGTTTTTATACTTACAAATGTTTTTTTATCCATTAGGCAGATGGGAGGGGTTGCTCTTGAGGTAACACATCTGCAAAGCAGCCTTTTCTGTGTAGTATTTAATATAATTAATTTTCATACAATTCGGTACCATGTATTTTAGAAACAAAAATTTTCTTGTTTGAAAGGAATATTTGTACTTAAACCTGCTTAGAAGGTCAGTAGAAAGCCTTTTGCTGGTGACTTTTTGGCAGACAGGCTTCTCTGAGCCTGTTCACAGCTGTTCATCCATTAGGCAGAATGGGCACAGGGAAGTTTTGCCTGTCAGTCACCAGGAATCATTAAGCTGCTGTAAACCTGCGGTCCGAGCGAGGTGGACAGTCCTGAGAGATGGCAATGTTTTAGTGTCCCTTTCTTCACAGAGCAAGAGAATATCTGTGCAGAGCTGTGCTGTTGTAGACCACCTTTTATGAGGACCCAGCTCCTTTATTCTCCAGGGTGCGTTTAATGTGCTGCAGCACTTTGTGCATGGTTCTCGTGTCACTGGCTTGATGCCTTAGGTTTTAACTTCTACATTTTTCAAATTCTGTACTGCTAGTTAAATAGTTAAATAACTGTAGCCTGTTAAGTGCTGTTCTCTTATGCTGTTCTCTGTGCAAAGATAGACATAACAAAACCTCTAACTTGCCCTCTAAGGACATCCCGAAGCAAGAACTGTAAACCATCATCTTGGGAAGAGGGGGGCAGGCTGGGGGAAATCATATCATTGGCTGAGTTCTGGTTGGTGAATTGATATTGTTATAAAAGTGTGAAGCACTCATGACCGGGGCGTCCATTTTGAGATCCACTGAGGCAGGACCTCTGGAAGTGCACCTGAAAGCCTTTCAAATAAATACCACCTTTATTCCTGTCTGGTCTCTGTTTTTAGGTAGCCACTTTAAGGCATCAGGCTCTGTTGCATTTCCACTGAGCATCAAAGGAAGGACAGGACATCCATATGGACAGATTTAGGGTCAGGCACATTGCACGAGACTATTTTTAATTTGTGCTTAGAACCTTATCCTGTTCCTTATAGTAGGTTTTAGTTTTTAGAACCTCGACTAAACTATTATTAAAAGAGTTGGGTTTTAATCAAAGCTACTGTAAGCATTCCATCAGCTCTGTGGCAATGATATCCAAGTTCTAGTGACCAACCTGTGGTCTTCAGTTCAAGTAGGTGGGAGAATTTCCCTTTTCCTTCAGAGAGATACGTAAGTGGACAGTGCTGAAGCTTTTGTGGGTGACTTTGAGCCTTGTTTTTCCACTAAAAATGGTGGTGGTGCAGATCTGCTTGTCTGAAGTCTAGACAAGATAAAAACCCAAGTGACAATTAGAAAACTCTGGTAAATGAAGATAAAACCATTGATCTGGGAGGCACATAAAGCCATCCCCGCCGAGGAGAGGACAATGCAGAGCTGATTTAGGATATTTACATCTATTCAGATTTGTAAACAATAGCCATTAAAAAAACCCTGTTGAGTCTGTTTTTTCAGTCTGCTCACTGTAGCAATTTCTCTGTGAAACAGTTCATTTGTACCCTTATGAACCCCACATTTTGCTACTGCAGTGCACCTAAATGGACTGAGATAACTTGAGGCTGTTTGGAAGCTTGCAGATAGTCCTTAGTGCAAGTGTGCACATTGCTTAGTGGCAACTTCACATTACTCACTGGTAACACCTCCAGGGAGTAGACTGCACTACTCTCCAAAGGCAGCTTTGGCTCCCTTTTCACTGATTTATCCCACAGTTGGTGATACAAATTTAGAAAGCTCTCCTTGAGAGACAGCCTCAGACAGTGCTACAGAGCTGCAGATCACCTGAGGTGTATTTCAGCTACTGTTTAGCTGTGAATATCTGGGAAGTCTACAAATTTTAGCTGGCATTAACCAACAATAAAAGATGGTTTTATTATATAAACTAACTATTTCCAGTTCTTTTTAAATGGAAATTTAAAATATTGAAATAACAGTGTAGGACTTGAGAAATTCCCAGGGCAGCATGCTCATCTTCTCCAAATTCCTACTGTCTCCAGGCTGGTGGGATTTCTTAACTTGATTCAAAGACCAGCTGCCTGAATTAATAGGAAATGTATTAAAGGGCATGATGTCATGGACTTACATGCATACACATATAACTGAATAATTGGATGGCTGTAGGAATACGGACACAACTTACCCTTGGTCTCAGGTGGTTGCTCGACACACAGTGCCAAGACATTTACTCCCACACTTGGGCTCTGGAGGGAAAATTTCCTTTTCCTCCTGTTGTATGTAAAATATGACTGAGAATTTTTTAAAAACAGTGCTCTTTGTTATTCACAATCCATAAATATTTATGGACTGTGAGAAAATGCACCTGCTACTTATTGCTCCATGTGAAACAAAAGCCCAGGAAAGAAAATGCTAAAAACCAAAGTTGATGCTGAAACATATTTAATCAATTACTGATAAGTACTAGAAGCTAAAATTAACTTTTTCAGAGACAAGATGACAAAAAGATAGCAGCAAAGTTAAAACATCTAGCTGAAGAGCCTGGCTCCAAAGGCTCTCCTTGCTAGAAGTCATAAATAACTACAGTACGATCAGAAATAGATGATGGTTGAGTAGATTGGAAAAGTAAACTCTTCTCAGAGGTGATTATGGGTAATCTATGTAGGCAGACCTCCTTGAGGAGCCCCTGTTATTACAAGGCTAAGGGATTTTATGATCTGTCTCACATGAATTGGCATATGACTGTGCACTGCTTCATGAGTTTATCTGAGAGACCTCTTGGTTTAGATTCCCTGTGTCTACACTGCATTCAGTGTGCAAGCATTTGAATTAAATTTGGATTTTGGAGCCATGGAACCTCACTGGCATGTAAAATACTCCAGACTGCAAAAGTACATCTGGAAACTTGGAGCAAAAACCTTTTTTGAATGTTAAACTTGTGCTGTCTTTGCTACAGCTATTGCTATTCGATTCTCAATACAAAAAGAAGCTCTTTGAAGCATTCTGAAGAAAATGTGCTTGTTTTTATTAATGGAATACCTACACTAAGAATTCATAATGTTTACTGGGATAAAAACGGTTAGGTAAATTAAGCTACAATGTTAAAATAAGGTATCTACTCAGGAGTTTCATAAAATAAATCCTTTTTCCTCCCAGATGTTAATATGACCCATAGGTCAGAGGGAGCTGTTTGCTGTCTCTAAGGTAGACACAGTCATTTCCTACCCAGGGTTTCTGCAGATGGAGCTGCTGCAGTGCTGGGGTTTTTCTGGTTTGGTTTGGGGTTTTTTGGTTGGGTTTTTTGTGGGGGGGTTTCGTTTGTTTGTTTTGTTTTGTTTTTTACTTTGGTTTGGGTGGGTTTTTTTTGCTTGGTTTTGTCATGGTTTGACGCTGGTTTAAGCACCAAGCACACGAAATCCAATTATACACATAAGGGGAATATGGATTTATTGAGGAAAATGGAAATAAACTTCGGGGCAAAACAGGTCCATACTTAAAACAGTTACAATGTAAAGAAGTTTATTACTAGCAGAATGAAAAGTGAGAACTGATAAGCAATCAAAGCAAACTTTTAAACACCTTCCTTTTCCAGTGCCTCCCTCTTTATCACAAACTTCTCACAAGCAAAAACAAAGCCAAACATGGGGTTCTGGTCAGTGCTGCATTTTTTAAAAGTCTTTTCATGCTTAAGGAAAAGAGAATCTTCTGCTGTGCCACTGAATTTTCACAAACCAACAGTACACCCGGAAAAGCAATCTGTTGAAGTGAAAAAGGTACCCCTCCCATGAAACTTTGCATTTTCCCACACTGCCAAGTCATGGGCCAAAGAAAAAAAAAAAAAAAAAAAGGTTTTAGTCTTTTAAGAATGAATTATCTTCAGCCTGAAAACAAAGGCTGCCTACTTCGAACCGCTCACAGCTTCTCACAACTTCTATGTGGCCTGGCGTGGGCCTCTCTGTAACAGCTTCTCACAGCTTCTATATGGCCTGGCATAGGCCTCTCTTTAAAATCAGAAGCTGTACAAAAATGTCCCATCCCCCCAAGTTTTCTTTTTCAAACATGGCTTGCAATTTTCTACAGCTTGCAAGAAGGATTTTTAAGCTCCTATCCAGAAGTGTGACTGCCGTCTTTTCCTGCCATCAGTAGCTTCCATCCCAAGCGGTCTTGCCCTTCCCTTCTGTTTCTGACCTTGGAGTCGCCATGTTTGGCTTCATCCCATGTTACTTTACTTTCTTCCTCCCTGACTTGAAAGAAAAGTTGTCTTTGTCGGCTGCAGCATGTGGTGTTTTTCCCCTCGGTTCAGCGCAGGCTGTGCTGGATGTCTCACTGGCCCCGCGTGGGGAGGTCGCAGCAGCTTCAAATGGAACCTCGGCCACGCGGTCTCGGTTACACCCTGCATGTGGAGCTGGGACAGCTCTGGTTACACCCTGCATGTGGAGCTGGGACAGCTCTGGTTACACACGGCATGTGGAACCAGGACAGCTCTGGTTACACACGGCATGTGGAGCTGGGACAGCTCTGGTTATACCCTGCATGTGGAGCTGGGACAGCTCTGGTTACACACTGCATGTGGAGCTGGGACAGCTCTCCCCTAGGGGCAGGGCCGGCCCCACACCGCTGCTGTCGAGGGGAGGCCTGGCCCTGGCCTGGGGCCCCCCGCGTCCAGCCTTCCCTCTACCATCTAGGCCAGAACGAAGAGGAACTTGCCACGCTTGCCTTCCTTTAAATACACGATCACAGAGGCATTACCAGCCCTCTCATTGGGTTAGCAACTTGTCCATCAACCAAGTTTTCAACCTACCACAGTGGTGTTTTGTCTTGTTTTGTTTTTTTTTTCTCTTTCCCCTAACTCTTGTCATTTTTAGTATATGTGAATAGGCCTGCTTATATGGTGAAAACAGGAGATAGTACCATCTCTTACAAGAGGACCGTGAATGACTGCAGTGTTTCAAACTCTATTGTGCAGTCAAGGTTGCTGTGATTACACTTTCCATTGCCAGGAGCACCTATAAGCTGCTTAGAAAACTTGTTTGATTGTTCTTGTCTCGGCTTCTCAGTGTTTGTTATGGCATCAAACAGCCTTACTGTAGTACAGTGCTTCTGAAATGGCAAACTCCAGTCTCTTACAAGAATGTGATGTCTGTATTCCCATGGGGAATCTTGGAATTCCTGCCTTTGACATGGGGTGAAGCTTCCCCCCAAGTGACAGAGCTCTGAGCTTTGAAGTCAGCCTGAGGTTTTTATCAGCAGGTCTGGTAAAGCTGGAGTTGGCTTATGGCTCCTGCTGCGCACACTGTAGTAAAGTCTGATCAGACCTTGGTAAAAATTAGTGATGCTGGCAAAATTAGTTTCTGGGCCTTGAAAAATACTAATTGAGTAGTCTTCTAATAGTACATTGTAATTCAGCTTAAAGAGCTTAATCAGAATCTATTACATGCTGCTAAAGTGGCTCAATAATGGAAGGCTGATTCATAACCATCATAATCACTTCATTGCACTTTTAGTTTAGATCTGTTTTTTTTTTTTTTCTTGCTTTAGTGCCCAATAGAGTCCTCATAGCCAGAAAAATCTTTAAATTAAATGTTTGTAGTGTTAAAATTTGGGGTTGTACCTCCAAAATAATGAAATAGTAAAAAACTTAATTGCAGGGCAGTACACTTTAAGTTTTATTGCTTTACTTGCATTTGTGGTGTAAAAAGAGATTCTGACGACTGTACTGAAATTTATTTTTACATATTTTCTGTCATCTTGCAAAATCCTGGAGTTGAGTTTCTTGGGGGGAAAGCATCTCATTTTTGAGAACGTTTTGCATCTAATTCTGTTTCTGTATATGCTGTATCCATGCTCAAATAACTGATCTGAAACGTATGTCTATATGATAGTGAGGTTGGCCTGCTTCTATACTCTTAATTCAGGTTTCACTAGTTTAATTTTTGGCTCAGTAGCAATGTCCAAAAGTGCAGACCAAAGACACAGTCCTTGAGAGGGCTCAGCTGGGTACCATCAGCCTTATTCTTCAGGGAAGGCAGAGCTGGCTGATCAGCAGATCTGAGTTCAAAGCTTTGGATATGCCACTGATTTACTGACTGATCTCTCTGTCTCAGTTTATCAATCTCTGATGGCAATAAAATCTCTTCGGCTTTCCTCCATGACAACTTGTGTGTGCAACTTCATAAAAAGGATTTTGGATGTGTTCAGTGCTATGTAAGTGAAGTAACCTGCTGTGGTATTGTATTGGGATGGAGTGGATTAATTTAATTAATCAATCTTCATTTAAATCATGGCTCTAAAGTAGCCTCTATCTGAATAATTTATTTAAATTTTGCTTTGCATATTACTGTCTCATGATTCATCTAAAGAAATATTGATTTCTAGTTGTTAGTAAGCATTGATTTTCCAATGAGATACACAGTGAATTAAACTGATTATTTCAGTTTAGGCGGGGAAGGTTTTGAGGTTTTTTTGTGTTTGGTTGTGGGTTTTTATAAAAATCTTTGAAGTTATCACTATCGTGGAACGATTTGCTTATATTTGTGTAAAGGAAAAACTCCAGGCAAAATTGTTTTGGACAGAATAAGAAGTGGCTCAATTAGGATGCTTACTTCCTTTTTCAAAATAAAGGCAGGGATTATGTTCCAGTGGTTAATTTCAGGTTGAAGGAAGCAGTTTTAGAAGAGATACCTGAAAAAGCATAACAGAGTTTGGGAAGGGAAAGCAAATAGTGTTTGGGAAGGGAAGAAACAAAGATATTTTCTATACTCAGTGCTGTGGTGGCACACATGAACCATTGGGAATAGCAAGAAGGAAGAGTAAGTGCATTTGTAGGAAACAGGAGAAGAAAAGGAAAGTGTAGAAAAATTAATTAAGAGCGGAGATGAACTAAACTTTGGAAGAGTCAGAAATTTGAGCTTAATGAAGAAAGTAATGGTTAACTTTATGTAACTTTTCTTTTAATGGGTGACCATTGAAAGTCATCATCAATGACCAATTACAATGGTCAATGCAGGTAAAGAGGGTAATTGTTTTAGCAGCTCTGTTTTAGATGTATTGGAGCGTTGGGAATAAGACCTTAAACAGGAAATTGCTGTAACTGATGCAAGTGGTGTGAAACCTTGGACAAGTATTTTAGTGGAAGGATTGGAGAGGACAGGGTGCACACTGGAAATATCACAGAGAAGTACAGTGACAGTTTGAGCTGTGATCAAGGCATGGAGAAAAGAGTTGAATGGGCCATGAAATTTGAAATCTCGAGGATCGAGAAAGATAGTGGCATTGCCAGCAGCAGTGGCAAGGAAGGGAGAATTGGAAGAAAAGATAAGAAGTTCAATTTTCTAGAGGCTGGTTTTGACATCAAAATTGTGTGTTTGAGAAGCAGACAGAGAAGGGAGATAGCTTGCAACGTAGGGAAAATGAAAGATGCGAGCGAAGATAGGTGATTCATCAGTGTCAAAATGGTGCTGGAAGCTGAGGGCAGGTGAACCTGCTGAGAAAGGAGTAGACAGGAGGAGGACTGGCTGTGATTTTCCACTGGAGATCAATGAAAGTAAAAGGAAGGAAAAGAAAACGTTGTGTCAACTCCTACAGTGGACAACCAAGGTAGGAAAGAGGAGGTGTTGACTTGCTCAGCCACAAATCAAATACAAAAATGGAAACCTTACTGATTTCAATTTTAGAGTATCTTGTAAATACATTTTAATAGGACAAACTCTTTGCATGCATGGAGTTAATTTGATTAGAGGCCTATGAGAGAAATGTACATGTATTACCTTTAATTTATGGAGCAAGTACATCTTAAAGAGAATTTACATGATCAGTTCCCCTTAAGTCTTAGATACCTTATGGCAGGACTTCTGAACACATCCAGTAAATCCATAATTCTTTCAGAGATACTAAATATTATTTTTCGTTTAAACATTGGGAAAGAAATCATTTTTAAAGCTTATTAAAATGTTATATGAATATTTTTCAAATATAATTCGTATTATCACTGGTGCATAACTTTTCAAATGAATAATTCACGGCAGCAAGTAGTCACTTTTGATAATCTATAGTGGTGTGTTATGTTGGTTCTGCTGAGAGATTAACACTTATGGCCTAAGGAATAAAACCAGAGAATCTAATCCATTTGTTTGCCTATTCACAGTGTCAGATACTTTCTTAAATTAAAACCTATTAGTTTGAATTCTGAATCTTAAAATTTGATCTGTTTTAGCTCAATTTAGACTTTTATAAAGCAGGATTTTTATGTATAACGTATTGCGGGCAAAGAAGTATGGAGACTATTGATTTTCCACACAGTTTTCCTATCACAGACACTGAAGAATGTTTCTAAGAAAAATTTATAGGATATTAAGCAGAGAAATGGTTTCAAAAGGCTATTGGAAGATCCAGGAAATAGGATAGACTCTGTCTTTAATAATTGGTTGTTATAAATTTTCTAAAAAGCAGCTGAATGTGAAATGGTTTTCCATCACCCATTGTGATGGCATATCTAATATAGAAATAAGGAAAAAATGTAAATGCTGTTTTAGTAATATTAGTTTGACCCTGTCCACATCCTGTTGGTAAAAGTATGCATTTAATTATAAATAGTGATGTAGGAGAAGTTAAGGTTTACCAGAGAAAACACTGAGATATATGTTAATTACATACTTTATGTCCGTTTGACTTCTCCCATTTATGATCAATTACATTTTAACTTCTGTTAGAGAAATGTTAATGATGTACATTATTGCTTTTCTTGTGGGTTTCTGTCTGGAAGCAATGGGGTAGCCACTGGTACTGTCTCCTGGCAATCTCTCAAAGTTGGTTTCTATAGTGTGCAATGCAACTATTGCAGGACTTTGGGTAAAATGCCAGGATTGTACTTAGAGATTAGAGTCTGCTCATATTAATAAATCATTCAAAGTGTAGGACGTTGTTGTTGGGTTTTTTGATTTTCAAGTAAATGCTGTGGTTTAATTACAGTAAAGTATTTCTTAAAGGAGCAAATTTTATTCTATAAGTTATTACTTTAATAAGCAATGAATAGGCAATTAAATATCTTGAATCTGTTTTCTGAACCGGAGTTGGCATTCAATGTATACTTGAAAACAACCAGCAGAAACAATGAATCGGATACTGTTTGCAATTTTGCTTAAAGAACAAGAGCTAAAGTTTCTACAAATGGAATCAGAGGGATCTTTAGAATTACCAGTGGGTCTTGATATTCTCCTGCCTCTGCAACACTGACTCCCAACCTGGTATGATTTTGGGATATAGTCCCTGATTGCAGGCTGAAAGAGAAAACTTCCATTAAAAAAAAAAAAAAGAAGAAAAAAAAAGAACAAAAACCGAAAGCCCCCAGTATTATTTGTGAGTCTGGTGTAATGTGGCTAAATCAGAAGTAAATGTATAATTAACCTTTTTTTCATGATAAATTAACATTAATTTTCTCAGGATTAGTGGGAAATAGCATAATATAGGACAGGTTTAGCATTCAGGGTAAGTGTCACATGGGACCTTTAACACTCTTATAGGATTAGTGCAGCCAGTGATTCATGCTGTTACCATGCACACAGAAATAGTGTGCAGCTTCTGGCCATCAAAGAGGCTTTCCTAATTATCAGCTTTTACAAGTGAGCATAGAAAGATTAGAATATAAATATGAAGAAGATGGCTTCAGAGTTCTTGGGGGAACAAGATAAAATACACTCTTTCCCCAGTGAGTCGCTCAAATTTGAAGGAAATTTTGCAGTATTGTTCGAGAATGCATCATTAGGAAGATAATTAATGAAAAGGTCTGTTGTTAGGGTCTGAGTGAGTGTGGTGTCTGTATATTCGTCCCTCTTTTTTCTTTTACAAGGGCATTTCTTCCTTGTCTTATTAATCTGAGCATTCTTTATGCAAGGAAAATGATGAATAATTTTTGAAGACTGGGAAAGGACTGTTGAACTTGAAAAGCACTGGCTGAAAGTGTACAGCTTTGATGATAGTGAGAAACAGGCCAGCTCTGTTTAGGTACTCAAATACAGACTCAGTACTTAATTTTGGGAATCCAAGAACCCAGAAGCAGAATTCTTTTTCTTAAACCCTTGAACCAAAATAGGAAATCAAAGCACAGATGCTTTAGAAGCATCATTCTGGTAAGCCCTCTTAGTGGCCAGAAACTCCTCCCCCAGCTGTGATCTGTGTTTCTCTGCAGCCTGGCCCAGAAAGCTGCAGTTCAAAAGTTAAGGACAGATGTAATTTGCCCTGCCTGATGCTGCTCCCCAGAGGGTGCTCCGAGACAGCCACTGGGGCTCACCAGAATAATGTGCTGAAACACTGTGTAGGGTGAATACAAGGGTGGGTCTGAGGTCATAGATGAAAGAGAAATTTTTCAAGCAAATTCCTTTCCTTTCCTTTCCTTTCCTTTCCTTTCCTTTCCTTTCCTTTCCTTTCCTTTCCTTTCCTTTCCTTTCCTTTCCTTTCCTTTCCTTTCCTTCCCTTCCCTTCCCTTCCCTTCCCTTCCCTCTTTAATTTTAGATGCAACAACTTATTGTCCATAATACACCAGGTCTGCTCAACTGGGGCTCCTTTGCACCTCCTTTGCTAAATATCAGCCCATGTAGGAGATCACATGGAACAACTTGAACAACACCTGAGGAAGAAAACATGCTTGCAGCCAATACACTTTTAATATATCAAATACAACATTTTACAGCCTGGTGAGCTCTGCTTCATAACTCAGAAAGAAAAAGTAGAGGAGTTCATGACTTCTCAGTGAAGATGAGACTGCAGATAGTTTGGGCCATTAATCCATGTCAGGCACCAGTCATCTGCATGCTTCTGGACATACTCCCTTTTGCATACAGAGGTGCTGTTCATGTAGATTTCAAGAGTTTAACAGATTAGTCTGGGTTTTGTGGAAGTCCTAAAAGTTTAGATGCTACTGTGTGGACAGCCATATGTCCATAAATCTCAGCATATACGTCCATAAATCTCAGACATCTGGCAGCCCAGCTGGAACTGGTGAGCACATGAGATCTGGTGTAGCCATGCACAGCAGACACTGTGAAGTGCTGGATTCCCTCCCTCCACATGTGCTGCACAGCTGCCTTGTGCATGGAAATACCCTGAGCTGCTGGCCTGGTTCATTGCACATGGATACAACTACCTGCAATTTGTCTTTGTGGGTTTTCTCTTTCTGTAGCCCCTGATATTTTGTGCTGGACAGCCTGAGTGAATTTAAATGAATAACGTAAAAATATTTGTTCCTATGTAGTATGTCTGGAGGCAGTGGCCTTGGATATGTGGGGCTTGATTCTGCTACTAGAGATTATAAATTCATAGCACCTTTTGGATCTCAGCACAGTTTTTGTAGGGTTGCATCTTGGAAGCAGAAATCAGCATGGGAACTGCTCAATGGGACTTCTTTTTCCTTTTTCTTTGCAATCCTGAATATTCATATTTACCAAGAAAACCAAGAAGGCTGAACTTGAATGGTGTGTGTGTGTGCTAAAAACGAGCCTTTTAGTGCCAAATGTATATTGTAGAAATTGTTCAAGAACAGTTTGTCCATAGATTGTCTGTGCAATGTTTTCAGTGACAGTTTCATCCCAGGTTATCAGCTGTTTCAAGTGCCAGTTGCACAAAGATATGTTTAACTTGTGCACTTGGTTTGCTTTATAGTCAGATTTTGCATTCATGAGCAGATACAATTTGCTTATTGTTTGGAACAGTTCCTTTCCTTTTATGTAAATTCTTTGTCTTTTTTTAGACTCCCATACCTCTATTACATGTCAAGCGAGAGTCTGATCACTGGACAAGATGTCAATATGTGAATATAAATTGAGTGTAGGAAGGGAAAATTGGGCTTCCTTGTCTTTTAAATTACAGAGTTAGATGGAAACCTACAAGTGTTTAGTGTGGACGTTCTGCTAGAGAAAGGCTGTAGAGAACTGCATCTTTCTAGGTAGTTTCTTTCTGAACCCTGCCCAACATAAAACCTACAAATAAATGTGAATCCTGGTATTATGAGGATGTTTCAGATGAAACCTTAATAGTTGAATGAGGTTCTGTGTGTAATTATCTGAAAACCCACAGGCACACCTACACATGAAGTTCAGCATTGTGTATATGGATGCATAGGGTAAAGGTCTCCATTTTCATCTTGGAGTGCCAGGGAGATGGTTTTGTGTTGTAATTAAATCTTCATAGTATCAAGGAGAAATTGCTGTGCTCCAATCTGAAAATTCATTGTGCAGCTAAATGCTCCTCTTTGCATAGAAACTGTTCTTAATTAATAATCTGTTTGATGGATTATTAGTGCCAGACTGGATTGGCATCTGCACTTTGGACATGATGTACCTGATTGTACTAACAAGTTACAACAACATGTATCAACTACTGTAATTATCATGTTGCCACTGTTTTCTGCAGATGTAAAGATACATAATTCAAGCTGACAAGCCCAAAGATTTTATTGGAATGACCTATGATACCCTAAGTTCTCATTAATATACAGCCAAATGCACAATATCAATTAAGTATATGATACAATCTCAGGCCTTCTTAACATTAGCAGCAGTTAAAATTAGTAATGCAGCAGAAGTTCTTATAATTTTATTTTCCTGCCATGTTGAAATGAAGAACTTTGCAGTATAAAAGATTTCTTAAAAATGTGTGGTTTTGAATAGTCTGTTCTTTTTGGTGTTTTCGATTCTGACATTAGTATGTAGTAGGAGTAAATAGCATTTAAAATGAAGCCATTGTTTATTCACAAATCAAATAAGCTACCGACAGCTGCCCTAGTGGCTTCCTCATTCACTTAAATTAATGCCTAAGGCCTTGGGGTGAATAGTCTTCTGGGGAGAATGTGGGCATTTATTTTCGATTTCCATTCAATGTTGGGTCTTTTAATGCCAAATCCTATTTAATGTGCACATGTTTTGTTGAACTGTGTGCAAATTTATTCTATGGACAAGTTGACAAAATTCATACTATTAAAGTCACATACAATTTGTACCCAAAAAAAAGGTCTTTTCTTTTGAACAAGCAGTGTACAATTCTGTCTTTATTTTAGTTTAAGATCTGCATCGGCCTGAGAATAAGTCCTACACAATAGTAGGTACTTTTTAACTAAGCTTGAGGTTTGATGTTTTGGATTTCTTCCAAGCCCTGTCCATTTAATCAGGATTTTCCTGTGCCCTCAAGTGTTGAGACAGTACTGTGATGGATACAGTTCAGAACTTGAGGGGGAGGGTAGTTTTGCTAGGTTCAAGTATCCTCCTTTCTTAAATTTTATAATTTTTTTTCCCCTACTTTGAAACTGCATAAATGTATTTGGACACTTACATTATGCCAGGGCAGCAAAATTAATTAGGCCCTACGTCCACATAAGGACTTACACCCTGTGACAAAAAGAAGATGAGAGAATGTAAGAGTGATAATGGTTCTCTAACCTAGTGGTCAGCCTTCTCCTGGGGAAGTGGAGTACAGTTCCAGTTCTGCTCCAAGGATTTCTTTTGCATTTAACAGAAATAATTGAATCGGATGACTATCTCATTTTCTGTCCCAGCACCGTGTTAAAATGACCACATTTTAACAGCACACAGTTTATTAAGCAAGTTCAAATAAATTCCAGTAGACTTTAAGCTTCTTAAGTCTAAGAGAGAGAAAACATTTCCTTTGTGGATCTTGAGGGACATTGTTATCAACTAAATGGAAAGCTGCTTTGCCCATTAGCAGCGAGGCCAAGTGCAGAGACTGAACTTGGACTGCAGTTTAGCAACATGGGAGAGGCAAACTGACCATGACTGAAAGCCCAAGGTCTAACCTCAAACACTGGAAAATTCTGGAGCTGTAAATAAAGTGCTTATAAGTTTATGTGTCTCTCTTTAGTAGCAGCTGAGCAGGGGTCTGGAACTTGACAATTCTGGATTAAGTGCTCAGTTTACAGCTAAAAGCCAGCACAGATATGTTTGAAAGATTGCTGGAAAAGTGGTTCTAGGTGGCTGCTAGGAGAGAATTGCATTTAAAGTTAAGAAACCAAGGCCCAAAAGTTTGACCTGACAGCGCCTCAGAGGGGATGTAATTTTCCTTTGCGTTTGTAACTTTTGCCAGCTTTGCCAGCTCCTTCTAAACCTAGATTTGACACAAACTTTAAAGTGTTAATCTCTAAAAGATTACACCTCTTTTGGCAGCTCTTTTGCATCTTTGCACTTTCTTCTGTCTGTATTCTCAGATTTGCATACCCACCCCTGATATGGAAGGGGAAGTCTCCTTCTTGGATTATTTCTCTCCCTTCACACTTCTACCTTTTCCTCAGTCCTTATGGACTGGGTAAAGATCTCAATCCCTCTACTATTTAATGTTCAGTCTTGCTTTATTTTGTGGAGTTGGAAAGGAGGGGTCCCAGCCACTGCAGGCTCCTTTGTCTCCAATTCTGCTATGGCTTTTTCCTTTAGAAAGTGAAGTTGTTGCTAACCTGTGCTTCAGTTCCCAGATTCCCCAGTTCACAGCAGCATGAAAATGGCATGGCTTTTGAAAGCTTTGCAGCAGACCTGCATAGTTCTTAATAGCATCCGTGTTGTGACAGCAGTGTTGTCAATTTTAGGGTTTTTTTTCCACGTGAAAAGCTGTAAGCAGCAGCTGAGATGTGATTGTGTTCTTTCCTCAGTTGTTTTTTTGGTTGGGGTTTTGATTTGTGTCAAACACCTCCACCCCAGCAGCTTCAGCAAGGCAATTCTGCATTTGCTTTATCTGCACTTAGCTTCTAGGAGGTTATCTTTGTAACTAAAAGGGCTGGGAAAGAGTGGACAGATTTGTCAAGCCTGTGTTTGTGAAGATATGCATTTCAGCTCCTCTCAAGCTACTCAGAACAAAGTGATTTTCAGAGTTGCCATATTTCCCCTACCATTAACTCAAGATGAGCTTGGTTTGTTGAATGTCTCTAAAAAAACATTGCTTTTATTGAGAAGTATGACATGAGGTAACCTGGTGTACCATTGTCCTCTCAATGTGCTTTTTATTTTCATAAAAGTTTATATTCTGAAAGAATTAATAGTTGCAATTCCTCTCTTGCAAAAGAGAGCTTCCAGCTCAGCCTGTAGTAGCAGAATTGTCTGTGTTTGCTGGGATATTAATTGTCCTTGCTTGTTTTTTTAATATTGTTACGGTGTCCAGAGAAATGGTAAAAAGTGGGTGGTATATAGTAAAATACTGTACTTGTAAAAATGGGGAGAAAAAATGGTGTAATTTGAAAACAAAATGTACCTGCACTCTTAAGTTGCTGTTCCAGCCCCAATGTTCTTGTCCTGTTGGGAGCCTACATGCTTTGGATCTGGACAAAAGAATGGGTATTACTGATAGCTGAACATCTCAAATAAAAAGAATATTTATTTGCATTTAAAAGGTGTTTTCAGGGTGTGAAAAGACCAGGTTCCACTGGAGCTGGTCTGTTTTGTACTGGTAGTACCTCTGGAAGGTACAGTCCCTTTGTGACACTCACTCCATCCCTGAGTATGCTTAAGTAAGCTTAGACCAGATGATCCTTCAAGGTCACTTCCAAATTGAGCTGTTCTATTATCCCAGATGAATTCCGAAAGGAATTTACCCAAACTTTCCTGTTTCTTGGCAGTTTATTAATTCCTCTCTGGGCTCGATAGGGGTAGAATCTAGCTCTGTTTGGCCCTTGGCCTCCTGCCCCCTGGCAAGGTGGCCTCTGTGCACCGTGGGAGGGATGCACTACCTCTCACATGCTGCTCAAGTGTTCTGGAGCCAAACCCAGCACATCATGATACAGATCTTTATCAGCTCATTACAGCTGCTGAAATGTGAAATCTCAGAATGGACTGGACTACAAAAGAATAAGAAATTTGCATTAGCTCTTATCCCAACTACCCTCTCATTTGCATGCACAAGTGATAAATTCCATTTATTCTCTTGCCTGGGATATTGATTTTCTTTTTAGATTCCTCTTTCAGGTTACATATCATATCATATTCATTGCTCTTATATGCACCTGTTTAAACATAACACTAAGAACCCTTAGGCTTGGTAGAGAGAAAACAAATCCTTTGCGAATTTTTAATTAACCTGCCTATATGATTTGAACTGAATAAACAAAATTTACTGCATATATTTCGATTAACTGGCCTTTTGTATTTCACAGATCTAAGCAAAACCTTTCTGGGAGAAGACTCAATTAGCATTTCGATCTCTGTTTCACTTGAACAGTTCAGGCTTGTTTTTAAGAATGTTGTCTTTTGTCTGCAGATAAACACAGAATTAAAAATCTAACCTGATATGTCAACTAAATTAAAATTGGACAGATTACCCTCACCCATCAGACATCACCTGCAGAGCATGTTTTCTTCTTGCAGCCTGAGAAGTTCAGCTCTGATGTGGCTGTGTGTGGTACCACATTCTAGAAATACCACAAGGAAAGGGGTTTGTGAGTCCTTGGCTGCATGGACACAATCCAGACTAGGATACCACACCAAAGGAAGATGGGACTGTATGTTAAACTATTCTTATATTGGAGTAACCCCTTCAATACATTTTTTTCATGGTTTGTCCCCGTTCTGAGGACATGGACACAAAATAAGTCTCTAAACAGATGAAAGCCCATAGGTGGTGTTATTGGGAACACCTTTTCATCAGGTAAAAATTGGCTGGTCCAGAACCATGCTGTACTAGATGGAAATGAAAGTATGAATTTCTATAAACACGAACAATGTGTGCTGCTGTTTTAAGCAGGGCTCTCCAAGATACAGCGATTCTTCCATCCGAGTGAAACACCTCATTTACTCAAGCGTAAATGTTGTTTTATAATGGCAATGTCATTCATTCCAGTGTTCCTGTGTACACATGTAAACAGATCAATTAATTTTGGGCTTTAATTCGTCTTGTTTTCTCTGACATGTTGCAATTTAAAAGCAATAAATAAGCAAATATTAGCATTGTATTATGCTAATAGTCTTAACACGCAAGCTCCATTTTCAGACAAAATTGTCATAAGTATGGTGGCAATACGATGAACACCACTTGTTTCTCCTACAAAAAAAAATTAATCCAGCAACATTCATTGACTTAGGTCAGCCTTTGGGTCTACAAATAAATATCCCACATCTACTTCAAATGTAGGCAAAATTCAGTTGACTAATTCTGCAGGCAGTTTATAAACACACTTTGATAGGTGTGTCCTTCTAAATCCTATATCAAATCAAATGTGTGTCACACAGCATGACCTAGCATAGCTCGGAGCAAACGAGCACATGCTGAACTCACATGTACATTTGCAAAAGAAATTCAGTGTCTTTCTTTGTACCTTGTCTGCCGCTCTCTATCTTTTCACCTTTACCATAATGCTAAAGATGTTTACACTAGTCCAGAGCACTTCACCAATCCGGAATCAAAGAGCTTTTGACCTTTCGGAAAGAAACTACTGAGGTTTGCTTGTTTGTTTGTTTTGGGGCTTTTGAATTCAGTGTGAAGTGCACAGAGGCACAGATGAATAAAGGTTGAATCTTGAGGTCTTTTACCAATTCAGAGTTCCTGGTACCATTGGATGCCTTCAGAAGATGTTTCTTGGAGTAAATATTTTCTTGAGTAAACTGAGCCCTACATTTTAATAGACCTCTGAAAAACAAAGACTGTTTTGCATGTGAAGTGTGTTTCAAATGCCACACCACTAAAACTCCTGCTGTTATCCTTTGCGGCTCTTTCAGCCACTCCTTTGCCTGAAGTGTACTTATCATGATGAGAATCTGTAAAGCTGTACTTTGAGGTGGGTTTTTTTGGCCCAGGAGAGACTTGTTGTACTAATAGCTGCAGAATTGTGTCTGAGACTTTCAAACTCATTGGCTGCTGTTAAGCTGCTTTGCTTTTGTGAGCATCCCTTTTTGTGGCGGGGAGAACATCAGTGTGAGCATCCCTGTGGGGTTACTGGTTCCTGTGGCTGTCGGTATCCAGCTCACAGCTGTAAAACCTACAGCCACTCTACTGTGTAAACAGTGCTGCAGAGTGATTTCAGAACACTTCCGTTTATAACCTTCTTTGAAAACCAACTCCCTTAATGATACTTAAACATGGGTTCCAGATGTGACAGTTAAATATACCTACCCCTTGGGAAATTAGCAGCGTTGGGCTTTTTTTTCTTTATTCATTACTTAGTGCCCTCTGCCATTTTTCATGCTCTCCCTCCAATTGTCTCTCAGTCTCCCTCTGTACTCCGAGTTACAGCAGAGACTGCTGTGCCTTGGTACTTACATTTTCGTGAGGGAGTGGAGGAGCAGCTCACTTGCTGTTAGCAGCTGAACAATGTAAAGTCTCACTGCACTTAATCCTGGTTACAAAATGTTACTGGACAGCAGTGTTGAGTTTCACATTCCACTGGGTACCTAGTGTGTGTCTGTGTGGGTGTCTCCAAATGTTGATACATTTATGCACAACATGAACATGATCTGTTAAATGTCATTTTGTTAAAAACGTGCAATTTTGGCCAGTAAAGTTTTAGGGGTTGTTCATTTGTTTGTTTTTTCATTCCAAGTACAAGGATAGCTTGACTGAACAGTCTTAAAAAAGAAAAGGCAGCTCTGTAGCCTTGAGTTTTGATTATGGATGGAAATATCTTATATCTCAACCACAAAGTGGTTTGCCTTACTTTTCAGAGATGACTGAATGACTATTTGAAAGACTATTCTTGAAAGTAACATATCATTCCAAGCTGGAAAGCTGAAGAGCATGCAAAGAGAGTTTTTAAATAGAATTGCCTTAGAAGAATATTAATGACAAATAGGAATCTGATCAGCTTTTTATGAATTGTTACGGGATCCAAAGACACTGAAATAATTTTCCCAAATGCTAATGAATTTTACATATCTTTTTTCTATTGAGGTCATGTTTCACTTAGCATGCATTCAGTACTCTCTGTCTCTGGTTGACTGGGGCACTGACTGTTCCCTAGGTGCTGGAGCTAATAATTAAAGACCCACAGAGCAGACCTGATGCCACCAGACGTCTTGGCAGGGCGCTGCCTGTCTCTGTGATTAACCTGTTGCTGCAGTTTGGCTTCACACCACTTGCCCGCAGACATCCTGCACTCGACTCCTTCCTCCCTGGAGTTCTCTCACTACCAGGCACACCTGGAAGGAGGTCACCTTACTGGAGGCCTATTCTACTCAAATATTTCATCTCTTTTTTCTGAAGCAGTCCTGGATTGCATGCCACTGAGATTACTTCTAGGTAATGCAGCACAAAGCTGAATCTCATCAATCTCTCTTTGCTTTATTTTTTCATCTTTTTAAATCTATTTTTCAGGGAACCACATTTTAATAATGAAGAACATCACCATGTTTATCAAATTAAAGCAGATGGTGACCTGGCCATCTATGGACATTCATAATATCCTTAGGACTCAACTTGGACAAATTCATGTTACCTGCTTAGTAAAGTAGGATCCTGTAACAGAATTAATCATTCAGGGTTGTTAGTGACACATACCTTTCTGCTTTCAAAGAGAACATGTTAAAATAGTAACTAATTAGAAACAGTAGGCATAAAAGTATCATAAATCTGTGTGTGGCTGAATGCCACTCTGAAATTTCTAAATTTATGGTGTATGTGTATTTTTTTAAAAACTGCACAATGGTCATTGATTTATAACCCATTTAGAATCATAGCTCTTACAGCAAAGTAGGCCTAGAAGTAGTCTTTCATATGCTGTATAAAACTATGAATTAATTTATGGTTTATGGATCATTGTTTCACCACTGGTAAGCGAAGTGTTCAGCCTTTTCAAGTTTGTTTCCTCAAGAAACTGTCATGGTCATTTTAAGAAGACTTAAATGGGGTAAGGGCTCATTTGAACTGTCCACATTTAAAAAAAATTAACCTTGGCTGCTTCTGTGAATGTTACTGGGAACTCTGTCAGGCTGGGGAAATGGCTTTGACTGATGAATTACTAACTGGATGAAGATATAAGTTTCAGACTTACTTTGGACATCATTCAAGACTGGTTGGAATTTCTTCTCTAAAATCCATAAAGGCATTTTCTTAAAACTCCATAAAGTTACATTAACAGCTTTAATAGAATTTGGATTTGGGGATCCACAAAAAAATAATTCTTCTAATATTTGGGGCATTCTTTTAAAGCTTGGGACAATGCCTAGGTCTGTTTGTTTACAATGTTAACTAAGACCTTAGGATAAATCACTCTTTTGTATGGTGTTCTGATTTTGTTCTTTTATATTGTTCTGTCCCTAAGCTCCCTCCTCTGCCTTCAAAATCTTCTTTTTTGTCCTCTAAACTCTTGTGCCTTGTTTTGCTTGTCATTTTTTGTCTGTATCTCCAAGGCACAAAATTTACCCCGCTATAAATAAGTTTACTAAAAATCCGTGGTAAAAAAAGGGACTTGTGTGCATAGTTATATTAAAAAGAGAAGGGTTTTTTTCATAGTAGGTTCATGAGGGGTTTTCATTCCTTTTCTAATTGATTGAGATGTTATATAATCAGCCAAAGCCTTACAATTCATGCTTGTCACTTTCAAAGCTAAAACTGGTTGGAGTCTAGAAGAATGGTGTGAGATTTTAAAGGAAAACATAAGATATTAAAAGAAAAATTTGTGAAATTCTTAGCGAAATGAAGAAAATAATTCAAATCCATTACATAATTTTAACTTACCCTAATGACCTGTAATTTCCTTTTTTCTGACATGTGGCCCCATTACATGAATCACATTGACATTGTCATGATGAATTACATTCATTAAAAGGGTGCTTCTGTTATTCTAGTTAGTTACCATTCAGTATTCATGCTCGGTATCTAGTGATAGTGCTTTACAAAAAAATTAGAATTTTATGGATTTTTTTTGTTTTTGTCTTTGGCTTAGCTAAACCAGCTTTTGTTAAGATTTGGTATTAATTAACTGTATTGGTTCAACAGCTAGATGGAACCCCTCTTGAATAAGACATAACAGTGCATACTACAAAATATTTAAAATATCAAATAGTACTAGATCAAGCACCAGTTTTTTTAGTTGACTGTTGCATATTTTCAGCTATTGTATTGGAAAGTGATTTGCATAAATGTTTCTTTCTTACTTCCTGAGGGCCAGGTTAAGGGCCCCAAGTTGAGTTTTATAGCTATTTGTTTTTTCCAAGTCCATAAAGCTTGATAAGTCTGACCCAGTGAGTGATATAAGTTTTGATATAAGATGATTGCTGTGCCATGTGATACCAGAGATGAGATACCCATGACATCTTACAGTCAGGCAGCCAAGCATTACAATTTTCACGGGACACCAACTGACTTATTTTTGAATTGAGAAAATTAACTTATTTATTGCTTTCAAAGTGCCAGATTTGTCCATTTGTATTTTTATGACTGAAAAACAAGGCCCTATACATATATTATTGGAAATAGCAATCATTAGGGCA
Organism: Erpornis zantholeuca; assembly: GCA_013400515.1. Lineage (NCBI taxonomy): Eukaryota > Metazoa > Chordata > Aves > Passeriformes > Timaliidae > Erpornis > Erpornis zantholeuca. The sequence continues at coordinate 87,204 of VZTN01043079.1, forward strand.
AGTTTTTACAAGTTTTTCTGGTGATGTTTTTGTCCAAGTTTATTTTCCACTAAAAAGAACAAAAAACCATTCAGAGTAATCGCTCTGTTCAGCCTCTCATGATTTATGCATGTGTTAGGAATTTAAGAATAGAAAGATTTCTGCAGTGAATCAGAGCAGTTGTCCGTCTATCCCTGTCTGACAGCAACCAATAAAAGCTGCTTTCCAGGACATTTTTTACCTTCTTCCTCTTCATTGAACTCACTGGAGCAAGATGGCTGTGTATGTGACATGGTAGCAAATTAATTTGCTGTTAGCACAGTGTAGACAATGCTAATTAAGGACTAAATCTTGAATTCTGCTTATAAATTCAGTATTTGTGTTTGAGGTTTCTCCATGGGCACTAGAACAGACTTCTTCCTCCATTTAATATATAGATGTCTGTTATGCATTGCTTATACTGACAAAGAATAAATACCATCCTCATTTTCTCAGTGTGATGCTTAAGGACCTGTAAATTAGATTCCTTTTTCTGTGTTGGTCTTTTCTAAGATAAGAAAAGTCTATGAAATGAGATAGAATTTGACATCTCTTTGAACAAAAAAGTTACTCTGAATTTTTGAGTCTAATTGCAAGCAGAGAATATAGTACATTGTATACTCCAATTAAATCAAGCAGTTTTCCCTCAAAATCCATGGGCAGCTCCCGGGCTGTAAGTTTAAAATAAGCATAGACCACTGCTGCATGCTGACACTGGAGTGTTGGAAGCAATTCCTTCAGAAGGTATTATCTTCTGCCACTCTTCGTAAGAGTGACGGGGATGATCCACATATGAATCATGTTTATTACATAACGCTCAAGAGCCATTTGGGAGCAAGGCACCATTCTGCCAGGCTGTGCACAAACACAACTGAGAGATAAACCCTGTCCTGATGAACTTACAAAGTAAATCACCAGGGCAGGCAGAGGGACAAAGCATGCAACAGTGAGGAGTGTGATAACTGCACTGAAGGGTGTGATAACTCCAGGCACTGGTTTAGTTCTGTAATTGATTGATTGATTGAATTTTACTGAATCTGCATGTTGGTGAACGCTTGTTCTCTTCTCTTTAGTGTCCACTATAGATATGTTTAATCGGGGAAAGGGAAGGAGAATGAAAATAGAAGTGTGCCTGACATTGATAGAAATCCTGTTTGGAGAAATTGTTCAGGAACAGTTCATCCATGTAAAAATATGATCCTTGTAAGACTGCCAAGGTCATTGAGGCCTGTGGAGATCTAACGAGTAAATGCTGGTCACGCCTGGAGGCAGCTAAAGCTTATGAACTCAATTCTTCAAAAAATGTAAAACAGTTTTACAGAAAAGAATGTTTGTCATTAGCCTGTCAAGGCTGTTTCCCCCTTGTTTTCTTGGTGCCCTTTTCATTCACTCTGTGTCCCTCTATGCACCTGTCACTGCCCTGGGTGTATAGGAACAGCTAAAATGTTGGTGCTGGTTTGCATTCTGCTGCTTGGGAGATATCTCAGCCTCCTTATGGGCTGTGAGGATGTGGAGGCAGAGCCCTTTTTAATGGCAGGGCCTCGGCAGAGTTTTGCACCAGCCCATGGTGCTTGGGCTGCCCAGACTGATGGTTACACCCTGTAAATTATGGCAGTGTGGCCACCTCAGTGAGAGGGGCCATCCTGCTGTCTGCATGAAAATACTCATATTTTCATGTAGAAACAGCTCAGAGTCTGAGAACAGCACCGATCATTAGAAAGAGGAATCCTTTCATTGCTGGTCCTCCGCCGTCCCAGCTAATTTGCCATCAACAATTAATGTATTCAGAATCAAATACACAAAATATTTGGTGAAACTTCAATGCATCTGCTGCTCTCGTAGACTCACTGGGTGCCTGCAAACAGTTCAAAAAGAGTTCATTTTGTTCGCCACAACTTTTGGAAAGCCTTACTACACTTGCTTTAGTGCAAATGTATCTTCATTCTGTAGTATACCTTGATGCTTGAATTTGCACACGATTTAACATCCCTTCAGCATTCACATTTTCTTTGATCCCCTTGCTTATTAAAAAATGCAAATCTAAATTGTATCTTATTAATGTGCTTCTTTGTGCTAAAGCTGTGGGGGGTTAAAATCCCAGCTTTGGTAACGTATTTGGATTCTTAATGTGCAAAGTGCAAAGAGAGCTACACTTCTGCAGGCCATATTTTCTAATCAACTGTTATGAAAGAGATCTTTTATTGTGCTTCTGTTTTTGCTCTCATGGAACTTACAGGAATAAAAAGAGTAATGACTTCATTGTTATACAAAAAATATTTTCAACCATGGGTAGAGATCCTTAGTAATTTGCTGTAATTTCTCAAAAATGACAGTGAGGAATCTTGGATGAAATTTCAGAAAAATATGTGTTTGAAATATAGGAAAACCTTTTAGCTGGTTGATTAGAAGCAAATACTAATTTTTTTATGTCATGGACCTAGTACATGGATTTTTTAGTAGTAAACAGTGGTCACTCATTTTTCCAGTTAAATATAGTTGCTTTTAGGTACTGAGTACATCCTTTCACTATGAAAAAGGAAAAAAAAGCAAATGCTGTAAAATTACTGATGCATTTAAGGCCATTAAAGTGCTCCTTATATTTCCTTTTTGCACAACTTGACCTATTCCTATGCCCTGGTAAAAGCTTTCTCTTCATGTTTAATGGCTTTTTTTCTTAGCATTACTGCTTGTTTCTGAATTGCTTCTTATGCATCTGCTTAACTCGTTGGGAATTTGGGTGGGTCATTGTTACCTGGGATTCTACATTGCATGAAAACATCATAACAAAATGTAAAGCACCATGTAAGATTGGTTAGAAGAAAGTAGGAAAACATCAAACTTCGTTATAGTGCCATGTTACTTCTTCACAACTTACTCTGCAGCAAGCTTTACATACAAATTGAACTTTTTCAGAAGCAGTCCAATCATTAATGAGTGTTGGAGAACTCTTTGTATAAAGGCAAACTAGAAAAGTTGTGCTTTAATTTTTTCAAGAAAGGAAAAAAATTCCTTAGAATTATTGTTAGGAAACAAATAATAACGGGAATAATTATGCAACTTGTATGTTTGTAGAAGCAGCTAATCCTTGTGTTGTTTCTGCAGTCAGTGTGACTTTGGGACACTCAAATTCTCAGTAAATTGTTGCTTTGTGGTAAATTGTATTTCCTTTGCTGTCCCATTCCTACTCCTGCTGCTTCAGCAGCCTGAGGGATCCAGCTGTGGAATGGAGATGGCATGTTCTACCATAATGTGGAGCAGATACCCTGGTCTTGAGCTTATTCGAAGCTTCTGCAAACTCAGAAGAGAAAACTCTTCTAAGAGCCATTCTTAAATACTAGTAGGTCTATTCAACATTAATTTGCCCTGGAAAGAATTAATGGTTAGGGAAGGACAAAGTGCTTCACCTGGGAACTAGATCTCCTGTGTTTGTAGCCAGGCTTTGCAGATTTTCACACTTGAGGGATCATTTAATGTCTGTGGCCTTCATCTGAAGGCCATAGATTACATTTGGTGCGGTGTTCCCTGGTCCCATCTCTCTTCAGCTCCCTACAACTCAGGGGCTGAAGGCTGAGCAGACTGACATTTCTTCCAGGAGCCCTTCAGAAATGGAAACTGATGCTGCTGGCACTGTCCCTTCACTGGCTTCCTGCGATTTTATAGATGAATGGGAAATGCTAGGAGAGTGGGTTTGGAGCTCCTCAGGCTCTGGCTGACTGACAGCTCTGTGGGGGTAGGGCTTTGGGGAGCTGACCAGCTCCTCTAGTGCAGTTTTCGCTGCTTTCCTGAACAGATAAAACAGCCCCTATTTGTAAGGTTCAACAAACTGTCACTGCTGATGCTGTGAAAAAGCCTCTTGCTGATATTACTGTCAAACACACATTTTGGAAGTCCTTGCCTTGCTGGATCCTCAGCCACGTAGCACTGGAGATCCTGACTCAGGTACCCTCTTCACTGTGGGCAGTGAGGGATCTGCTTTGGGCTGTTTTCTTCCCATTGTTTTGTCTCCACCTGGATTTGCTGTGTTTCTTTAGCTGCATCACATCCTTTACAGCAGGAGCCTTAGCCACTGCTGCCCCACCTCAAATGTGTTGACTGGGAGGGGAGAGAGATTAAGAGAGGTTCCATCTTCCTGCTCAGGAAAATAGGAAGGCGAGGAGTTTCATGCATTTGAGACTCAAGAATTATATTTTATTCCTCCTGCTGGTCATGTACATGTTCAAGAGGGCAATCAGGACACAGGGGGTGGATGCATTGTCCTAAAATGTCAGCTTTGTGATCTCTTTTCAATAAGGACACTTCGTTGTAGCTTTGGTGAGTGCACATTTGGGGTAAGTGCTCAAGCTCTGGGGTGAGTGTACATTTGAAGGTCCTAGATTTGCCCAGAAGGGTTTTGTTAATGTGGATAGAGAGGCTCTCCATCCATGTGTTTTTTCATAAAGGAAACTACAGCAATAAAGTTTTGGTCAAATTCATGATAATAAAGGCCTGAATTTATCAGAATGCTTCTACTTCTCTGGGTCACCGTGGTGAGACAAAGCTGCCAGAAATCTGGTTAAACTTCTCAGCTGGGGCGAAGGTTTTTTTTCCTTCTCCAGAGTAGCAAAACCACCCCAGATGGAGTCTGCCAATCCCTCTAGGCCTCACTCCTGTCTCTGTGTTTCCCTTGGTGACCTGAGTGTATTGGAGGTGAAAAGACAGATTTTTGACTTTGAGAACTGCTTTCTCTATTGATAAAAGACCATCTAAAACTATTCAACATAGCTCAGCAAGCAATTTAGGAAGGCAGTTTTAAGCTATTTGACCTGTAACATGTGGTATGTCAGATGAGGTGGCATAAAAAAACCCCTTCCTTTTAAATTTCAAGTTAAATTGCATCTTCAATAGAAAGGAAGAAAAATATTCAAGAAATGGTAGGATTTTTTACTTCTGATGGCCTGATTAAATTATTTTTAGTGTACTTAATAAACTGAAGCTGTCGCTAAACCATTAGCAGTTTGGGAATTCATGGAAGGAAAAGGAGGCCCAAGGGGGCTGCTGAAAAACTAACATAGAACCTACTTCACAAAAAAAAAAGAAAAATTAAAAAAAAAATATATACACACACACCATCAACAAAATAGACATAGAAAAAAAGCCCAGGGAATTATGATCTGGTTCCCAAACACAGTGCTTGGAAGCATGATAGAATAGGGTATTTAAAAAAAAATTGATTTAAAAGTGTCTAGGGGATGTAAGGTGATAAGGAGGGTCAGTGTGGATTCATTAAGAACAAATGTCAAAGCAGTGTAATATCCTTTGTGACAGGGTAATTGTCAATTGTTCTGAATTGTAGCATGTGGTGTTTAGGTTAGGTATTAGAGAAAAGAATCTAACTTTAAAGATAACTAGGCACTGTATAGAATAATATGGAGGAGGTAGCATCCCCACCACTGGGACAGATCATTTGCAAAGAATGGGCTTATTTTGGCTGGCCACAGTAGGATAAACTAGATAGACATCACAGTTCCTTCCAGCCTTGGATTTGACTTATCTTCCTAAAATTTCAGTGCACAAGTTTTGAACTGCTAGGTCAGATACTTGACAATGAGGCATTCCCTAATTTATTTATTCATGTTTGTGGTAGGAAGGCACAGCACTCTCTTTTTCTGCCATTTTCTATGCAAATGACTTGAAGTAGTTTTTTATAATTCTGTGGTGGCCCTTCATCACAGGCCAGGGCATTCTTGTCAACTGTCTTTATAAATCAGCAAACCTCTGTGTCCTTATGGAACCTGTTGGGTGAGTGGGGCTGTAAGAGGCCTGGTTATATGGGTCAATTACAAGATCATTTACTGGTTTGATACATTTTTAATCAGATTAAAAAAAGAAAAGAAGCCACCTCTGTTAGCACCATACATTTCATTTTGTCCATCATTTGACCTGAAGGCCCAAAAGTACTAAACTACAGTACCACAAATTCCTGCAGTTGGGAGTTTTGCTTTTATGTCCCTTTTTCATTCATTCTGCAAGAGCAGAAACAAATGAACTTTATCTATTGTATGCAGCTGAAATATAAACCCAAATTTTGCTTTAATCTTCACTCTTTACAGTTATCTCATTACTCTTGTAAAATAATGAGTGAATGCACCCCATTTTGCTTAAAGCAACAGATCTATATCCAGTTAATTTGTGGATAAATATGGGTTTCTGCTATTGATGTTTCTTGATCCAGACAAAGTGGTTATATTAATTCTGAAACATTATTAATCAATAGGTAGCTCTTTAAAAATACATCACTAAGACTAGCCAATTACCTTTAAGTATATATCAAAGGCGACAAAGCAATTTGAGTAACAATCATGGTCCATTAAAGAGTTCCAAGCATTTTAATTATAAATATATTTTTATCTTTCATGAAACTTACAAAGGAAATTTAAATTTCTCATTCTGGCCTCAAAAAATTTTTAAAAACCCACCAAACTCTTTCTCTAGTTTTTCAGGTTTTGTTTAGGAAAATACAAAAATGTGCTTAAATTCGTCTTAGTCTCCTGAATTAAAACTACACAAACTGTGTATTAATTCACACTGTTTGTAAAATAGTCAGCAAAATAAGTTATAAAGACATGTCATTGAAGGGTATGGTTCTTTTCAGTGTATAATGCTAATTAACTCTACCAACTTTCAGTGAAATGAAGATTCTGACCAAAGCATGCAATCTCTCTGTAGCTTCTCAGACATGTTCTTTATTCAGAGAATTTAGGCTGTAATTTTGGGAAGCATACAGTGTATTTTTTATATCCTGTTGAAAGTTTAAATACCCATTTTAAATATAAAACCTCCTCTGCCCTATTTATGGAGTCACCACTGATGCTTCTGCTTTAGGAAAGGAATGTTATGGCTGGAGTATTGTGTTGTGGTTTAAAATCAGATGGGAAACTATCGTACAGAACTGTATTATCATACAGTTCTTCACGTAAATTTCCTTAGTTAAGAAGACAATTTCCCCTCTGGCTCCTCTCCCTCAGCAATTACCCAAGCACAAGCAATCTATGGAGAATAGCACGAGGTGTAGCTGATTGTCATTCAATGCAAGTGAAATCTTTAGGTGAACATTAGTCACTCTTTTAGACATGTTAGCTTGAAGTGGAAGCAGTCAATTACAGAGTAGAGGCTTTATGGCTACATTATTACCATCATACTATTAGATTTTCGTCAGCAGCATTCTGTTTGATCGATCTGTGCCAAGACATTGATGGATAGTTTTGTTCTTCAAATGTCAAATATGTGGGACTTTGGTACTTTATTTATTTACTGGTGCGCTGCTGTATTGTGGATATCTCGCCTTTTTACATCATTCTAGTTTCAACAGCTAATTTTGGTGCATTTTATTTGAAGTCTTGGTGTTGATTTCAATAGCATTCCTAATCATTCTTTCTTATGCTCTTGAATTTCAGAGGGAACTGTGCTATTGTATTGGACGTGCATTTAGTTGGACATGTGAAAGTTTTCCCAGTGGTAGGAGGGCCTTGGAGAGCAGGAGCTGCTGCTGATAGAGAAATGTGTGTGTATCCAGCGTGCAATGAATTTTGAAATTCTGTTCTCTCCTCAGTGATTCCATGCGTTGTGCTTTTACTGGGATTGGGGCTCTATTATTTTATGTCTCTCTAACACATGGCAATAATATTAGAACATCACTAGCTACAAGATGCAGGTTTAGTTTAGCTCTCAGGCTTTAATATGAGTACTATTTTAAACTGAATGTGTGCATTTGTAAGTGTATTCAAAAGTAAAATAGTGTTGTTGGCACTAATTGGGTATATAAATAAACTCTTGTGTTTTTGATGAGGATGAAGAAACTAGGAAATAAAAACAAAGAGCAAATATATGTAGGGTGGTGTTGATCTCCTGTCTCCCACAGGGCTGAGAAAAAACTCATCAGCCTGTTTGTGAGGAGCACTGACCCTAAGTACATCAGCCATCTCTCAGCATTTTCCTAGCAGAGTTACTGAATCAATTCTTCAAGAGAAAGAGTAGAAAAAGATTGGGAAGCGGAAGATGACCAAAGTTAAGTTTTCTGCTCAGTTTGTTAAGCATCAAGTTTTGCAGGCAGAAATAAGCAGCACAGAGGTTCTGTACCCATGGCCTCAGTGACTCAGAGCTACAGCCAGAGTCACAGAGAGTCAAGTCTACAGCAGAACTTGAGCTGCATTTATGCAAGGAGGGTCAGGAGCTGCAGTCTCCATGTCCCCACATCAGAGAGTGACCAGCAGGCAGGGTCGTGGGCCAGAGGAATGACACTGTACCACTCCCGGGAGCTGCACTGCTGCTGCCTCTGCAGCGCTGCATGGGCTGCACCCTCAGGAAGGGAACGTGTTAATACATTAATAGTGTTAATACTAATGTTGTCTTGAAATGGGTTCTTCACTTACTGAGACATGTTAAACATAATTTGCCTATTTGGAAGCCATACATCACTAGTCAATTACTATTTCAAACCCATCCATTTAAGTCGATACTGCACAAGCATTCTAGCAGGATGTGAGTTGGGATGTCAGTCTCAAGAGATGAATTCCTGGCAGCAATAAGGCTTTTTACCTGATCAGGCAGCAGTGTGAATGTTGAAAAAAGAATAAAAAAATGTGTTTTGGGTAAATGTTATCATTTTGATTACAGGAGCATTATACACTTTTGATTCATCTCTTATCCATATCCCTCCAGTGCCTCTTGGACAGGGCTACTGGTGCTGTATAGTTATTATTCTCCACTGCAGAGTTGGCTGCAGTTCAGTAGTGTGCATGTGTGTGAAGTGACTCTGAATAAAATAGACTATTTAAATGTAAATAGTGTTGTCATTTTACTTAGTGAGACTCACTCCTTGCTAATTACAAAGACATTCATTTGACTTAAGTATTTGAACACCAAAATAATTAATTTTGTTATGACACTGCTTTTCTCTTTCAACTGTGTTTACTTTTGTCCTGTGTGCCTGTGCATTCACATATTTGCAAACATGTATGTAAAATAGAAACGAATATATTCTATATGTATTTTAGAGTTAAAAAATGGAGCCATGGAGAGCATGAACTGATGCCCAGTTCACTACAGCACTTAAACAAATGCTTAGTTGATTTAAATGGGTTTAAAAGACAAGATAAATTTGGGCATAAAACCTGGATTCAGAGTGTTTTGAAGTAAATGAAAGTCAAAAGACTGTTCAGTGAGCTTCAAACCGAGCAATAAATAACAGCAGAGACATAAGGGCAATACCTCAAAAAAGAGACACAAATGCTGTTAAATGTAATTAACAAGTCAAAATAATTTTGTTTTCTCTTTGCCTTTTTTCAGGGAGAACCACATTTTTATGTTTGGAAAAAAGGGATATTGGCCATTTAAAAGAACTAAGTAAAGGTAACTGGACAAGATCAGGAGAGGGATCTGTGGGGAACAGGGGAAAGCCAAGAACACTGAAAACAAAACAGAAAGAAGAGTTTTTGTCTATTGCCACGTGTTGTATGTGGCATAAATGAAAGTGATAGGTAATTTAGATTAGACAGTAGGCAGCAGTCTAATTGTTAGTGTGGTGTAATTTATGAAATATCATCATGATCTCAAGTTAACAAACTCCCAGTTGCACTGTAGGTGAGTGACAGACCATACACAGCTGCCTTGCCTTCATTTTGTACTGCTTTTTCTTCTGGGCACACAGCAGGAGGAGGACCATTATAATCATTATTAAATCTCCAGGGCAGTATCATTGAAGTTACTTATTTCCAAAGTGTCTTTTTCCCTTGATCCATTAAGTACACCTGCCTCAGTGCACACATCTCCTTGGTCGCTGGCTCTCGGGCTCAACAGTGAGACTTCAGATGAAGTCAGCTGCAGTACAGTGACTGAAGCTCACATAACCAAATAGGTGAACAGGCAAGAGTTACCACTGTTGCCCTCTTCACGCTGTGGGGAATTTATTTGTATTCAACAGGATTTCATTGGGACCAACTGATAGAGAAAAGAAGAGCAGCTGGTGGTGGATTAATGGAATGAGGCTCATATTGTTTGGTCGATAGGCCAGATAATTGCCCCGAATGGTTTTCACTGGCAGCAGGGAAGGGGGGGGGGTGATTTGGTGCCTCCCCAGCTGCTGTGAGTTTTGCTGTTCTCTGTCTCTATTGCTCTCTCCAGTGCCAGGATGGCACCCTCTGCCCCACCCCTGCTGCTGCTGTCATGAATTGAGCATCTGCTCCGTGTCTGTCACCTCTGCTCTCACTCTGCTTTTAGCCTCTTCTTTCATTTGTGCTCGTGAACTTTTGTCATGACCATTGAGACATCTGTGAATCTCCCATCTAGGAAGGGTGGAGCTTTCATCTTGTTATTCTAGAGAGGCGATATTTCCCCTTTCTCTGCTTTTGTTTCCTGAGTTATCCCATCAGCTGCTCTCGTCAGACTGGATTCACAATCACTTCTCCAGCCCACTGTCCTCTCTTGGTTTCCTTCTGAAAGAGTAATACCGCAGAATAAGCAGGATAATTTTTCTACTAAGGTTTTATATACTTGGACTTTTTTCAGGTTATAGCCATCAGGAGCAAGCTGCTGTCAAAGATAAGCTAATATATACTCCTGCAGTAGACAGTCAATGCGTGTAAACCATCCCTACCTACACTGGTATTGCTTGAGGCTGGAGTAAGCTATGCTTCAGCAACTCTTGAATTAACAGGCTTTGTCTGTCTGTAGCAATCTCTTGAGTACAACTAGTACAGAAACTCTTGGTCAATGATTTGGGGGGTTTTTTTGTAACCTCTTTTTTTTTTTTTTTTTCCTTTTTTCCAAATCTAAGAGTAAATAGCACAACTTTTAATATTGAGAAAACGTGATTTGGGTTGTGAAGAAAGAATATCAGGGGGACTAACTTAAAGATGAGTAGAGTGGTGGGAGAAGGAGGGTCTTCAAGGAATTAAAAAGCCACCATTAAGAGGAAAGGAGTAAATTTAGGAAGAAAACAGGGGAATTATGTTGCAGAAAGTGCTAGATTACATACCACAAAAATATTTTAATGGGATGCATTGGGAATACAGGATAGATGTTTGGAGAGGCTGTGGAGTTACTGAAAAACCTTGTGATTCTGAGATCAGATATGAATACTTGCTTTATCATGTACAAGACCTTGTATTTCTAGAATTTCCTTCCTGCTCCTTCTTTGTCATCTCCTTTCTCTGCTTAAACCTAAATGCTGCAAAATATGGGGGGATTTTGGGCAGACTTAGCTGAGAAGCATAGAAAAATATAGGATTATTGACAAAGCAATTCTTGGCATGTAGTTGAAACACTAAAATATGTGTTGGAAATTTCAAAATATTAAACCTCCAAACAGATACTGTCTTTACATTGGGTAGCAAATATGACTGAGACTGAAATAGGATGAGATGCAAAAAAGTAATAATAATTAGCTAAATATTTTGCATAATCAAAAATAGTCAGTTTATTAAATAGCTCTAAAAATCCTTGTTACTATTTCAGAATCCAGTTATAGTTCTGAAGTTTTTCTGAAAAAGGTTTGGATGTTTTGCTTGAGCCTTTGTGAAAATTCATTTAAGTTTCTTTCCTTGTTCCATCAGACTTAGTGTTCATATCACACTGAGCTCAAGTATCTTAGGATCAACCTTAAGTTAGACCAAACCATTCTGATTTATTTCCTCATACTGATTAATAAATATACAGTAGCTATCTTGTGAAATGAGACATGAAGCCAAATAGTACTGAAACATTCTAGTACATATATATGTGTGTATTCAAATGTGTCTATATGCATCTATGTGAGGAAGACCCAGGGCATTTTAAAGTAAGAATATTCTGTGCTGTCAGTGTATATAATTGCAGAACTCCTCTGGTTCTGGTCCACCAAAGTAAAGAATGCAAAATCTCATGTTGAATTTAGTTTCACCAACTGTAAGAGAGTGTGGTTAGAAAAAACCAAGCCAAAAACCAAGCCAGAAACCACTGCTTGTCTGAAAACTGTGGTTATTTCAGGTTTCGCTGTCATAGCTAAGAGCGTATCTGGCCCCTTCTTTTCTGTAGCTGGCATGGCTTCAGGAATAAAGCACTTGTGAGTGAGCAGAGAAGGGGCTTTGGAATTTCCTGCACTCCTGCTGTGTAGATTCAAATGCTAAGTTTAAATAATGGATGAAGCTAAGATTATTATAATTGATCATTGTATGATTTATATGGAGTAATTATAACTAGGTTGAGAAAGAATTTTCAAAAGCTAGTTTCCTGGTAGCCAGAGCCATTAAATAACAGTGTGCTGCCAAAACAAAAATTAGGTGGGAACGCAGCCACAGAGTTCAGAATGTCTGTCCTCCACCTGATTTATAACTACCCTGATGATGACAGTATCAGTGGTATTTTCCTATTAGAACAGTAAGAGCTGTTTCAATTGTTTTTCTTTCAGAACTCCACGTTGTTTTAAGTGTAGTCAAGCATAATAACTGGAAAACTGTAAAAATCTAATGCATAACAAAACGAAGAGGTGTAAGAGGTTGAAAAGGTTAATTAAAAGTGTAATGATCGCATTTACTGAGACAGTCCAATTAATCACTTTATTCCAGTGGTCATGTGATACAGACACCATTGCTCCAGAAAACTGATTTCTAGTCCTGGGATACATGGTCTGTGTTCATTTAAATGTGTATTTTTCTACATATGGAAATTTAACTTTGTATTTTTAGGTGCTTTTATTTATTTGAAACTATTTAAGTAGTAGCTAATGTTTAATCCTATATCCTCACATAATGCACTGCTCCAGCCATGCTCCCTCTGAACAGAATGGGAGCATTGCCCCCTTGATACTTGCAGTCTTACAGCCCCATGGGAGGTTTGCTTACAGCTTAATGGGGTTGTAGGTATAGAAGAAATGAAGCACTGGAAATACATCATTGTGTAATGCGATCTCTCTGAAACAGTGTATATGACCAACAAAGTGAATTCTCAAGTGTCAACAAGCACAGCTAAATGTGGTTTTTACCACGTCAACTGGAAAAGAAAGGAAAAAAGAACCTTGAAGGATCAATTACAAGGGTCATAACCTTGTATTATCTGATTTGCTGTAATATTCACACAAGCTTTATTGGAATGGAACATAAATTTGAAAAATAGTGAGATTAGAAAGGATTGCAATGCTAGAGCAAAGAGCTAGAAGCTTTCTCCAGGTTTATTTTGCTGGGGCAGCACTTTAGAGGGAGCCCATTATAAGCAGGAGAATAGTAGTTATGTTAACATGGTAATTAATCAAGTCTGAGGAAAAGAGGAAACAAGTTGTGAATTCAATTCTGTAGTAATAAAAAGAAATGCTGAAAGTTGCCCTGTAAATTGGCATGACTTTGGCAACACAGTCCCTCACTGTGTCTTGAGAACTTGCATGCAGTAAATCACTTCTCATTGCAACCATGTAGGTTTGAATGTTTTCACAGGTTTATTCTCTATTTCCATGTCTGCTGGTTCTTTCCTAATTCTGTTGACTTAGTATTTAGCTAATAATAAAATACTGAACTGTATAAAATGAGAGCATATGCACTAACACATTTGCACTCTGACTATATTTAAGGGGAAATTAATTAGAAGAACTCAGCTGAAACTGTGGTGATAACCTTCCACATCACAAACCCAGCCTCTCACTCAGTACAGAGCATGAATTGTATGTGGAATGACTGAATCCCTCACAAAAAACTGTATGCTGTACGTGGCCCCAGTCATGCGTGATCCAGCCCTGCTGTTAGTGCCATGTAGATAGGTTAAAATGATCTTTACACCCTAAAACTCTTTAGGGTAGAACAGAAATCATTGGTGCAGTAATGTGAGAAACAGTGACTGGATCCATTTCCAACAACTGTAGTTTCTTTGTTTAGCAGTCTCTGACTTTATTAATGCATTTCTGCCTCCTAAGTGAGATACTTTGGACAGAAGTAACAGTAGCTTTAAAGAGCCAAATTCATAACTTAAATTATTGAAAATTCAGGATAGCTCCAGTGAACAAAATAGATTTAGCTGTGCTGGCATGGCTGTAAGGTACAACTGCTGTCCTCAGTGCCATGTGGAAAATTAGGGACCCTGGCATAACCTGTCATTAGATTTGTAATAGAAATGAAAGGTGGTAGATCAGGATATTGTGAGTGAAGACAGAATTTCAGCAGTGTATACCACAGTGTTGTTAACACTGGGGAGCAGGGTTTCCTTTCCCTCCCTGCCCTCATGGAACTAAAATTTAAACCAGATTCCTTTAAGTTTATAAGACCTTCCTCTTACATAACCTGTAAGTCAAGCAGATGTCCCTCAGCCAACCCACAGGGCTCAGCCACCTTGGAGTTCTCTGCTCAGCCTTTCCCCATTCCTCCCTAGTAAAGAATTAAAGTATTAAAGGAAATGGTAAGATATAATTTCCCCCCTTTTTAATCAATACCTATCCAGCATAGGAGTTGCAATTTCACTGCAGTCTCTATTTGCAGTGTCTATGAAATGCACCAGGTACTGGTCAGCTCAAGCAGAATCTAAGTCTAAACATAGACAAGAGCCCCCTCAAGTATTAGAGCCCAGATCCAGTGATGAACTTGGGCAATAAAAAGTGCAACATTTAGAGGATGTGGCCCCATTAGTGGAATTAAACTTCCAGGAACAGACCGAGAGATAGATCTATCCACCTGAAAGCCAGAAGCCTCTGCTTCGAGGTGATACCTAAAAATCTTAGCAAGAATCAGAATCTTTATAAAATACACAGAGAAAACTGTTTTAACAAAAAGCAAACAACTAAAAAAGAAACAAGAAACTTTTTACTGAGAGGATGGTGAGGGACTGGCACAGGTTGCACAGAGAAATATCAGATGCCCCATCCCTGGAGGTGTTCAAGGCCAGGTTGGATGGGGTTTCAGCAACCTGGTCTGTGAAAGGTGTACAGAAATACCGAAGCTTTGCTGGAAGACTTTGAACCTGAGGAGTCACTCTCCCAGCCTCAGGCAGGTGCATCTGTTCAAGCAGCAGTCAGTGTGTGGCTGTCCTGGGGGTAGACAGCCACTAATTTAATGGGCGTCCAGCACAAGATGTCGTGGTGCTTCAGTCACTAAGGAAGTGATCAGAACAGTCCTTGAGAAGTAGGATGTCTTTGCTCTCTGCTCAGCTCTGGTTTTCAGAAAAGGGATTTCAGAAAGCCTGGGAGGGTACCTTGTGGGTTTAACAGTAGCTTGGTCTGGAAGGAAGGGAAGGAGATGTGGCATAAGAAAGGGTTATGTATTTTTGGAAAGGATTTAGAAATAAGGAGTACAAGTGGGATCATGCCTCTGCAGGCTTATGGAGTCTTTTTCAGGGAAGGTTTCCAGTCACTGCTCTTACAAGAGAAGTAACTCTATTTCCTGGGTGCAGGCCAGGACCCAGCAATGCCTGCCAGGGAGAGATCTCCTTCTTGGGCTGAACCATCTTGCTCCCTCCTTGTTTTGCAATACGCATCGTTTCCTTGTTGAGAACACTCCACAGTGAGATGGTTTGAGAGCCCTTCTGGGAAATGTGTTTCTGAGTCTCTCATGTCATGGAAGGCATTGAACCAAAGTCTTCAAAATCCCAGCTGATGATTCACCAGTGGAGTCTAATAAAAACAAAGGCCAGGGTGTGTAGGGAAAGACTTCAGACAGTTGTGCATAACACAGTAGCTGAACACTTCCAAACATAACATGGTAGATGAACACTTCCAAATCATGCTTGTCGGTTCATGCTAAATAATGTGTTTGTTTCCAATCTCTAAATGGCTTGAACAGGAGACCATGTTTACCTCCTTGGGTAAATTTATGGGACTACTCAAAAAAGAATTCTAGAGACCTAGGCAATTTTTGTGATCAAAGACTTAATGACTAACCAGGAATGTAAAATGTTCCAGCTTTGGTCTTAGGAAGCTGAAGTCTCATTTTAGGCAGTTTTGTTTGTTTAGATCTTTTTGTTGCTGTAGCCTTGGTTGTACCTTTCACAGGCACACAGGGGTTGGTCTCATCCTTGTCACCTGCTGCCATCAACTGTAATTTCAACATGCATCTTTTTGTATGTGGTAGTACTCCAAAAGCCCTGGTCATAGCTGATAATGTATTCGCTTTAATTTTAAAATTAAGTCATGGGCTTATTAAGATTATGGAAAAGGTTTGAAATAGGCCATCTGTGCCCTAAATGATGCACAGAAGAGAAGTAGAACTTCAGAATAACACTGTGTATCAGTCTCAGAATTTACTGGGGGATGACTCATTTTTTTTGTCTGCCATTTGGGACTAGAAATAATTTGTCCAGGAAAATGGTAGTTTATTTTGATCCATTAAAGTGCAGATGACAATATATGCTATGCTTTCCTTATTTTTTAATTTGCTCTTCTTACAAAGCAAAAGTACTTTGGTGAACCCCACAGCAGCCCTTTTGTTAAAGTGGGATCATGGCTCTCTTCTTAATTTTGGTCAGTTTTTGGTTCCTGTATGCCATATTCTGCACCTGTGTTGGAGAAGGCCCATACCCATGTGGTCACCTCTATCACTTTGTAATTTTGCCTTCCATCACATTAACATTTATTGCTCTCTTTATAGCATTCCCTTCACTATATCCACTAGAAAACCTACTAATGCTAATTACTTGCAAATAGTAATGGTAATTTTAATGACAACCTCAGTAAATTGCTTTTTATGTGCAGTAAGAAATTTGAAAACTAAGTGTCTGTTTTGCTGCTAAATAAGAATCTTATAGAACAACTAATATTCCTTGTGCTCCTTCTGTCTAGTGGGAGCATGAATAAGAATCTCCCAGTATCCATTGAGAATCCCTTCTTGAGCACCATGGGGTGGATTAACAGGAGTTGAGGAGACACAGTAGGTGCAGAAACGAAATAGAAATGGAGGTGCAAGGAAGATGAAAGATTAAGGTGGAGAGACTATGAAAGAGGGTGAAGCATGAGGAAGATCAAACAAGGCAGAGAAAGCCCTATTAAAACTTTTGGAGCACCTCTGGCTAAAAGACTGGAATTTGGGGTGTATTCTTTCTGTGGATTGAGTCCAGAACTGCTGCAGGGGGGGATGTGGTAGGTAGCAAACTTCAGAGCAGTTGCACCTTATTCTGTAGTACAAGGACTGCTTTTTCACCAGTAAAAATAATCAGAAAATGTGTCACACATGTTACATGTGCAGTAGAAGAGCTGTTGGTGCAGGTCAAGGTAAGTCAGTGTCAGTACAGTGGTTCTGCCCCAGAGTTTGTGTGTGTGGTGTGCAGCAGGTGCCTGGTGGGAGGGTGGGTTTGGACATCTGGAGCTGCTGCTTTCCCACCAAGGCACAGCTCCTGGCTCTTCCTGTGCTGTTCCCGTGCTCTGCCTGTGCTCTGCCTGTGCTCTGCCTGTGCTCTGCCTGCGCCCGATCAGGGCAACATCCTCAGCCACTGGATGGAAGCTCCTGCTGGGAGGCAGCAGCATCCTGGTGGCTCCAGCTCAGCTCTCTTGGGCTCTGTGCTGCAGACAGGACCCAGGGCCTTGCTCACAGCCATGAGGCATCACCTGTCACCTGCCTGGAAGTGAATTCCTTGGAGTCTGCAGTGATTTGGCAAGAGTGGAGAGCTGTGTGGTTTGGCAGAGAATGGCAGAATGGGCCCAGGCAGAGTGGATTTGGGAGAGAGGAAGCTCTGGGTTGGGAAATGGTTGGTGCAAAGAAACCATTACTTGTTCCAGGCTCCTGCCCTGACTGCCCCCAATCCATATCCTAATGCCCCAAGAGGGGAAAACTGAAAAAGGATCTCCTTACACAAACTTTTCCCAAAGGATTCTCACATGAAGAGTAGCTCTGGATTAGATCCATTTGCTTTTAAAGTTGTCAGTACCTGGTAAGAGCCAAACTCCTGCCTGTCTTAATAATTTAAGCTTTGAGGAACAGAAGCTGGGTGAAATTTTGACCTTATAAATTACTGCTGCATAAGTAATCCTCAGAAACACTCCCAGTATTGTTAACTGTTTATAGTTACCACAGGACTTAAAAATAATTATGTTGCACTTCTGCAATAAAAATAAAGCATTAAATGCATTTCAGATTGTCAATTTTGCATTAAAATATTATTTAAAAGCTTAAGAGAAGTTGGTATTGATGAGAAGAGTTAGTTTAGACAGTCTGGTTTAATTCAGATGCAGTTGATGCACCTCTTTTACATTTAGTCTTGGTTTTAAAGGGTAAAAATAATTTGTATAATGTTATGACAAGTATGCCAGAACAATAGCTAGAGACATATGTATCACAACAGAAAAGGCAAGAGGCACGTTACAACCAGAGCTGGTTTAAAAAACAAACCCCCCCAAACCAGTCTGTATTCAGAGCTGACATGTAGAGATATGTGAGTCTTGAGCAGATGTAAATTGAATGACAGATATGAATATGCAATATTGTTTGTGAACACTTTGCACCTAATTCAACTTTCACCCAAGATAACTTTCACTGCTCTTTGCACTGCCAGTGACTTGGCTTTTATTCTGCCTTTTAAACAAGATTGATTAACCTGTCCCTTTTGATATTTGAGGTGCTCATATTCACGGTGCTATTTAATTCTGTAGCAGCATATATCAATACACTAAGCTGAAGTCTGTTCATATTGCAATACCCCATTCGGAGCTGTTCCACAGAATTTTGTTTTAAAAGAGTGGAATTCAGCAGTTGACTCCCAGGCACAAATAACCATGTAATTACTCTGCAATCACATAGTAATTAGCATATACTATTCATATATTACATAATTATATGCCCTGCAGATTACATAGTAATTATATTTGTACTAAACATATAATTCTATATACTATATAAAAAAAACTTTGGGAGTTCATAGTTAATATTATAGTTGTATGCTAATGTAGCACAACATTTTATATAAAAATGTTACCATTTTATGAGAGGGTTGTATTTCGGGCATCTCATCTCTTGTGCATCTGGAGTTGCTTAATCTGTTGTAGGCTGCTATTATAAGAAACACTTGGCTCTTAATTTATAGTCAAATGTTGCATGTTTACCATTTTGTAATTTATGAAGATAAGACGCAAAAAGTTGCCATTTTGTTGTGCAAGCAGCTGAGATTGGGGAGGACTTGGAGAGTGACTGTTAAGTTACAAAGGTTAAATGCACAAACCCGCTGAACATAGTTAAGCACACTGCTGGAGTGACAATGCTCCTTAGCTTTGTGCTATTTTGGGGTAGGTAAGATGCATGGGACAGTTGCAGGTGATCTATTTGAATAATGGGAAATGTGTGCAAGCAGCCAAGGCCCATCTTGGGCACAGTGTGTTCCAACAAATACAGCACCTCAGTGCAGCATCTCAGCCAAGCTGCTTTGTGTTTTCTTGCCGTGGAAAAAGAGAAAAGGTTGATGTCCTGATCTGGGCATGGGAGGCAGAGTGGTAGGAGAACTGATATGAGTGGCATTGAGTTGTAGAAGGATCTTGGACTGAGTTTCTGGGTATAGGTCAAAAATCTAGGGAAAAAAACCTTTTTTAAAAGAGTAACTTAGAGCTTTGGATCATGTAAAATGTTTTCTCTTTGGCCAGCCCCCCCTCCACAAGAGGTTGCACCAGATTTTAGAGATTTGCAAAATGTTTTGTTCACCTCACAGGTCCTGTAGCATTGCAAAATTATTGTATTTTCTTGGATCTATGGTGTTGGCATTCCTAATATCCAAAGCAGCATTACAATTATTCCTAATTGAATTTCGCAATCTAATGCCAGTTGCCTTAGTTTTCAAGTGAAGCATCTATTGAGTTTTAATATCTGGATAATGTATTGCAAAATTAAATGTGTAATTCTAGCCTTAACTTATATCTGAGTTTAATTTTCCTATAATTTCTTGTAGTGTGTATGTGTGAGAAAGGGACATACTCTTCATTTTAAAATGTTTCTTTCACAGTGACCTCTTAATTTTATGTCAGCTTCTTCAAAGCTTGTAAAGTTCATAAATTTTCCAGGGTTCAGGTGTCATCTGTAGATCTTATAAGAGTGTTTTACCTAAGTATGGAGCTTGCAGGCCTTTTGGGTGGCCTTAGAGAGCTCCCAGTCATGGCTGGGTTCTCAGACTTCAAAAAATGTAGTAATGGGCATTTTTTTTTTTTTACTTTCTGCACAGTACACAGTTTACTTTTAAATGTTGTCACCTGGGCTAGACACGGCATGCCATGTAACTTGTTCAAGGAAAAAAAATGGGAAATGTCAGAGCTTTACAAAACCAGAATTAGGAGCCCATGTTCTCACTGTGTTCTTGTGCCAGACATATGCTTTCCAATTTACCAGGGATTTTAAGAGCTGTTTAGTGAGACCAAGTCTCGCCCAATATTCACCCTGCATGTCTGCTACAAAGAAGATGAAGTACAGCCTGCCCAGAGTGACATTTGTTCGCCAGCATTCTGCCCTCACCACATGCCTGTGCTCTTGTTCTCTTGTTAAAACCATTACCCTGAGAAACAGGAGGACTGGTCCCAGCTGCTGGCACTGAAAGTTTTGTATGTAACAAATATATGTATTCAGGATCTCATTAACAGTGAAATAACCACAAAGCACAGTGTAAATGTGACACGTTTCTCACTGCTGTTGTGTTGTTTTTTCTAGTGGAGCCAGTACTTTCAAAGGGGAACAATTGCTTGGATGCAGCCAAAGCTTGTAACCTAAATGATACCTGCAAGAGGTTCAGATCTGCTTACATAACCCCCTGCACCAGCAGCACGTCTAATGAAATCTGTAACAAGCGGAAATGTCATAAGGCCCTGCGGCTATTTTTTGACAAGGTCCCCCCAAAGCACAGCTACGGGATGCTCTTCTGCTCCTGTCGAGACGTAGCCTGTACAGAAAGGAGACGGCAGACTATTGTTCCTGTGTGTTCATATGAGGACAGGGAGAAACCAAACTGCCTGAATTTACAAGAGTCCTGCAAGAAGAATTACATCTGCAGGTAAGATAGCACATGGCAGGGGAGTGATTAATGAGGTGCCAGAGGAGAACTTTTGGTGCTGATGGATTTGCCAGGACTAAGGGTCAGAATACCCACTAAGGAAAAGGATGAGTCAGGGAAAAAAGCAAATGCCTCTGACATCCTTAACAGAGTAACAAAAGCCTTCATTTGCTTTCAGTGTGTGCCTTCTCCAAAACTGTTCGCAGCCACTCCCTCGCATTATGGAGGAGTCTTTAAACCCCCAGTTTAATTTTTACAGATTTTTGTTGGAAACATTGGGTGTCTCTACGAAATGATGTCTCATTCTGATTTTTATGTCCCATTAGTGACTGTGTAAAAATAGAACTTTTCATTGTAATGGGGTTTATTTTCACTGTACATGTGAGTACTAATAATTGGGAATACAAGCTTCATGTGGGACTTTATAAATAGTCACAATGCAAAGACTACTCATGTATTTTTAACTCACTGAAAAAAAGGGAGACATTGTAGACAGAATCCCACTGTCTTCATAGAGCTGGTCTAGCCTTGAAATTGTTCTATCTCCCCTCCTCTGAGAAAAGTGCTGGGCTGATGCAGCTGGGGGGGTCATTGATTCACTGACCTAATTCCCGGCCTCTTTCCCTGTGTGTTCTGGCAGTGCACAGCCCTGGGACAAACTCCATGGGACAAACTGGGTCCCTTCCCCTCGTGGGGTCCCGTGCTTATCCAGTGGCATACATTCCTCTGCCCTCAGGGAATGCTTTGCTCCTACTTAGCATTATGTATGTTTATATTAGAGCATTGTTGTGCTAATTTCATATTTATGTAGTCGTGCCTGAGAATCCTGCTCGTTTCTAATGTGTAAATTTCTTGTAGATTATCCAATTTTGTGAATTAGCAAACAAGGGAGATAAACACTATTGTAAAATGTCAAGGACACTGAAGATACAATCCAAATCTTAATAAGTACTTACTTATGCCTGGTAAAATATTTACTTTGAAGTTTGTTTATGAGATTTCCACCTCTGGTCTTAAGCTTTTTGCAGCAGCACTTCAGATGTGCCCGAGTGTTTTTCAGAGGTAGGAGGTGAGCAGTGCCCTGCCCTCCGTGGCTTTGGGGGAATCTGGAGAGACGTTTGGTGCTGACCACAACAGGAGCAGATTTAAATCAGAGCAGTCTGACTTGCATTCAGCACCTTCGCTGCTGATGCTGTTGCAGTTTATAAAACCTGGGTATGTGTAGCCTCGGAACAATCTATTTTCTATTTCCATGTTGTTTCATTAATATTTTTGCTTATATGTATTGCCTATGCACAGGTCCTGTTAATTAGTAGAGTTACAGTATCTTTACTGTGTTTTCTGCCAAACTGTCAGTGTGAAATTGGAGAGAGGATTTTATAGAGAGATTTCTCCCTGTTATTTGGGTTGTAGTGTTCTGGAATTAGCTTGTTAAATTAATGCCATTGCTTCTCTCATGACTGTGTTTTCCTCTGGCCAGCTTTGATTTCATGTTGTCCCCGCAGTTAAGTTTTTAATGGCATTTTTTAATTTAAACTTCATGAGTCTGGTGTTGTGCTTACTCCATTGCAATTTTGTAGAGGAAAGCTTGGTAAAATCTCTGCCTGAAGTTGCAGCCAGCACTGGGATGAAAACAGATTTATTTTTAAATAAATGGTGGCTTCTTTTGCTTTAGAACGTCAAAATTAAAAAGTTTTGGCTCTTCCAAGGCTCAGTGAGACCTGGCTATGAGGGTGAGGGGAAACACTGGTACAAGGGTGGGCAAATGCCTGCAGGGTGTGCGGCAGAGTCAGTGTGTGCAGCTCTTGGGTCCTGTGGAGGTAAAGCAAGCTCGATGTGCTGCTGACAGTCACCTCACGTTGGTGTTACAACCTCCTGGGCTCTCTAAACTGCCACTGGTTTAATACCTTCCCTGACTGCTGTCATGGAGAGGAGGAATTGGCACCAAAGCTATCCCAGCCTATAAGGCACTGAAAGACATTTTGTCTCTGTGACTTGTTGTGCAGTTAAAGGAAATTGGTGAGATTTTTTCCTTGGGTCCTGCAGGAAAACAGGGACTTGGGCAGGTCAGGAAAGAAATGGGAGATCTCCTCCTTGCTGTTGAAACTACTGGCACTGATAAATATCAGTCCTTATAGTAGTTCCAGATACATTTAGAATAATTAAAATGGTAGTCAGTAGGTGTATAATTCTGACTCTGATTACTTCTATTTCATTTTGAAATCAGAAAGAGTATCTAAATGGCAGAATAATTTGAAAATATGTTCTGCCTACTGCGAAACCCGGTAATTTAGAAACTGTTATTTGCATGCCTATTACACCTATTAGATCCTTCTCATAATGCTAGTTTAGACAAGGGGTACAAGTTCTAAAGGTTTTCTGAAAATGCATTCATAAAATGGTTTATGAATGCTACTTACTCAGAAATACAAGATTTGAGTCTGCCTGTACTCTGTATAAAATATCAACTGGGCAGGTGTAAAATATTCAAGCATTCAGTTTTGAATGCTCTTTAAAAGATTTATCTTGGTGTATATACCATCAAACTGTTCTTGGAACAGAGTTAACAGCAGGGAAGCAATGTGGCCAAACTGCAGGTACCACTAACAGAGATGGCAGGATGCTTTCCTTTTTTATTATTTTTTTATTCATTAATCTATCTGTTATATAACAAATTCTCTATCAAGGGAAAAGGAGACCTGAAATGTCAAGAAATGCAAATAAGTTCTGACTTATGTAAACAGTCCTAATTTTCAACTTTGTCAGAATGCTGAATGGTTCACTTTCATTATCATTTGTCTGCTGCCTCTACTTTTATCCCAGCCCATATCCAGCTTTGAAACAACTGTAGTCTTCTCAGGCATGGCTGTCAATGCTCAGTGAGAAGAAGAGTAAGAAAAACCAAGAAGAAGCCATTAGAGTTTTTTTTTGTTTTTTTTTTTTTTTGGTGAGCATAAACAAATCTAAGGAAAGTCAATGTACCACAGAAAACTTTCCCCAGTGATGTCCTGGAATAGCACAAACCTCTGAGGAACTTCTTCATCTGATTGCTTCAGCCAGCAATTAGAAACTTCAGAAAGCTGAGTGGCATGTTTTAAGAATATCATCCTGCTGTAAATGCAGGACAGGGTGCTTCATATTTGCCACTATCACATTTGACAGTACTGCAAGTACTATTTTGCTTGAGTAATGAAAGTGTGAGTCATTAGTTTGGTCTTTTTAATAATCTGTGTTTTGAATTTGAATACTTGGGTGTTTTCCTGCATATGTTCAGAAGACACTGACCAGAATGACAATGATACAGACACATTATTTATGGGAATAATGCTATCAATCCACTCATGTGCTACAAAGATCAGAAAAGAAGGGCAGCATTTTTTGCTAATAAAAGAATCTAGTAAGAGCATGTTTATTGTCCTCCACAATAATTATACTCAAAATGACTGGTCAAGTTATTGAGACTCATTTTTGAAGCTCAAATAGCCAGAAAGAAGTTCTTAACTAATTTCAGAAGACAGTTATATTCTTAATTTTTGCCTTTAGTTCTGCAAAAAGTACACGTTGCTGTCTGCAGCTGTTTGACACTGAAAAAAAAAAATAAAATTGCTGCATAACATATTTAAATAACTTTTTCTTGTGGGATATCTGAAGGATAATAATGAAATATCCAATTAGGTTCCAGTACACGGGTCATCTCCTTGAAAATTCAGTGAAAAATGTTTTCAGCACTGTGTGTTCAGAGAGCCAAATCTTTATAGATGTGGTTTCATTGGTGTGTTCTTACCTCTTGACCAGTTTCTGGTCACCTGTCCTATCCAATCTTAGTTTAGTTGCAACCACTCGTTCAGATCTGTATGAAAGATATCTGCATCTGCAGGTATCAGAACATTGTGTGAAGATACACAAATGTTGTCAGTACAGAGAAGAGTTCCACTGGAAACATTAGAACAGAAGCTCAGCAGCTTGCTGCATTTCCTGAAAACATCAGAAACTTGCCAAGGAAATAATTTTCCTTCATGCTATTCTGTTGAACACTTTTAATGATAATTTACCTTGGAAAGGGAGTCACAGTGTCTGTGCTCCTTCTCTGTAAGGCATGTGAAAATCTGCAGGTGCTTTACCCCTGTAACCTGTTGGTAAAAGTGGCTTCTCTGTGTGAGGCTTGTGGTCTGCTCCCGAGGCAAGTGCCACTGCTGACCACAAAGCCTGCACCCTCCTGGTTCAGCACTACAGACAAGTCTGTGGTGAGATGTTATAAATGTACAGGCAGCCAATTTTTGTCCTGCTCCAGGATGGGGGGAGCCCAGCACCTTGTGTTAGGAGGGAGCCATCCTCAGTTACAGCATTAACAGGGAGCAGTGCACTGCAGGGATGTGTGGGAGGAGATGGAAGAGGGGAAGAAGCCCTTTCCTTCAGATTTTCTATTCCTTACACTCCTCTTTCATTTTTCTCACTTTTTACCCCTTACTTTTCTTTTCCTCCTGCCTCTTCTCCTTGCTTAATCTCCTTTCATCTCCTCTTTCCAAATCTTCCTGCAATTATCTGACTTTCACCGCCTCTCTGACACGTTTGAATTCTATTACAGCCACTTATGGTGCCTCCTCACCTGCTTCTCTGCATGTTGTGCTTTTCCTCCCTCCATATCCTGCCACGGTCCAGTGATCATCTGTAATTCAGCAAATGAGAGGGAAAACAGAGGTGCTGCCTCCCTTTCTGAGCCTTGTAGCTGATATTGGTGACAATTCAGCTGGTCAGATAAAAGCCTGAGAGCTCGCTCTCAGCCTGACTCTAGTTTTGCATGTTAAAAGGGCACTTGGTGGGTATTTTTGTGAAGGGCTCAGTAACATCATACAGTTATGGATAACAGAGCTGGATTTGAGCCCCTGTGGGGCATTTATATCAATTTGGCACTCGGAGCACTCTGGCAGCTCCTTGAGATGATCGGTTTGCTGTGGTTATGCAAAACCAGGACAACAGCATAGTTTTTGTAATGCTGTTAAGGACATTAAGAAAAGGACACTCTGGATTTCTAGAGAAGTGCAGAATGTGCCTGCATTGTGTGTTTGGAAAGTGAGTCAGGGACTGGGTGCAAAACCCCTCATGCCTGACTCACCCTGCAGTAGGGGTAGGATGCTTGCAGTGCAGTGGGGTGAGCCTGAACTCTCTGCACCTGCACTCAGGAGAACTCCTGTGTCTCTAGAATACCAAGAGGGACAGAAAAAATTGTAAATCTACCTTTTGGCCTATGTCCCCAAGCTCATCCCACAATAGCTTGAATTCGAAGAGTGATTTTTATACATATATGTATATACATATATGTATATACATGTAAATGTATGCATATATGTATATATTGATAGAGGTTTATTTATTTGAGTACCCAACCAACCAGGTATTCATTCATTTTAATGAACTAGTAGTGAGGCATGGTGACAGTTCAGAAAATTCAAAAAATGGGGTCTGAGGGGAGGTGGGAAAGCAGCTGGTATACTCTGTAGAGGAAACTTGATGGTGTAGAGGAATATGTGTGTGGGGAATTGCTAGCCTGGAAAAAAATATTAATGCAGCCTCTGCAAAATAAACAAAAACCTTTCAAGAAAGGCAAAGTAAAGATAGGAAATGCTGCAATATTGTATTATTTTCTTCCCTTTCAGTCCCTTACATGATTCATTATTTTGACGTCTTTTGTTAGTGGAGTAAATAGACATAATATTGCTCTCCCCTCCCCCTCAGAAACAAAGGTAATTTTAAATTTCTTCCACCTGAATAAAACTCTAAATGAATCAAGCAGCTCCTCCTTATAATATATCCATAAATCCCTTTGGAATCAAAAAAATCCAAACACCCAGCAAAACAAGACTGTTTTGTCCCTGTTGAAGTGTGGATGTATCTCATTCTGCTAGTGCCAAGATCTGCTTGGCTGGCCCTCATTTATACTCTGTTCATCTTAAGAGGGGCTTGAAGATTAAAAGCTTGCTGGGTGATTGACATTTTTCTGCAAGCAGGAGAGACACAAGCATGCAGTAATTAGAAAGATGGCTCAGCTTTAGTCCTGCACCCAACTTTCCCTTGGCTTTGTGCTGTACCAACGAAGAGAGTTTATGCTCCAAGAAGCAGTAACTAGACAGTGTCTTCATGCTGAGGTTCCTTGTCAGGCAAGCTCAGCACTCTCCAGGCAGCATCCCTCTGGTTGGGTGGATCCTCTGCTAATCAGGTTAAAAATAACCTGTGGCACCGAATATTCTGTATTACCTGCCTTCAGGATTGAAGAAGTGAAATTGGGAATAAAGTGTGTGTGTGTGAATATACAACAATCACAAAATAAACTTGATTCATGTTTTATAGGCTGTATTTAGATACCCTGCTTCCATGTCAGTCTCTTTCTTGTCAGAATGACTCAGTGAGCTGACCGAGGTACTTGTGACCACTACATTTCAGCTCTAAGAACCTGGGAGCATTTGTATTATTTAAATTGGTCCTTCAGGGTTGTTTAGGTTGGAAAAAACCTTTAAGATCAAGTCCAGCCATAAACCCAACACTACCAAGCTCACCACTAAGCCAAGTCCTCACGTGCCACATCTACAGGCCTGTTAATTACTTCTGGTGGTGGTGACTCCACCCCTTCTCTCAGCAGCCTGTTCCAATGCTTGAAAACTCATTTCATGATGAAAATTTTCATAATATCAAATTTAAACCTTCCCTGGCACAACTTGAGGCTTCTTCCTCTCATCCTATCACTTGTTGCTTGGAAGAAGAGACCCCAGATTGCTACAACCTCTTTTCAGGGAGAGAGCAATAAGGTCTCCTCTGAGTGTTCATTTTGTTAGAAAAGCCTTATTTTGTTAATTTAATTGGAAAAGAAAAGCTGCCTGTATAATTTAAGTAGTAAGAAGACTGCAGATGAGGAACATGAGCCAGGGAGGGGGATACAGCAGGGCTAATGTGACCCACTTTGTTTTGTTGATTTATCAGGGGGGGAGAGATTAAACTACATATGTTAATTAAGCAGTCTCACACATCTTTAGTTGAAAATATTGAAATCCAGGACAGTTAAATCTGGCATTAAACTTTAATAGAGATCTAAATCTGAAGCTACTCATGTCCTTAGAGTTAAGCAAGCACTTAATTGCTTTGCTGGATGGGGTTCCACTAAGAGTACTGCTACTGCTGATTTTTTGAATTGTTAGTGTAGAGATTTCTTAGAGAAGAGTGTAGCATCCACTGGTTTGCATGAGTAGTTTCCACCCCCTGATCTATTAGATGTGTTATGTACACCCAGTCATGTTTGGCTAACTTGCTGTTTCTGGGACAAAGAGAGAGTGTATATATCACACAATAGCATTTTCTTTAAAAAATCAAAATGTTTTTTATATTTACCTCAAGCCATGTATATGTTACAGGCAGGAAGCTGCTCTGTGTTTAATGTAGATAACAGATCTATTCTATCAAGTCCATTCCCAGTGTACTTCCTCTGACATCAGTGAAATCAGTGGATTTATTCCAGGGAAATATTTGGCTCTTCCTGTTCTGTGTAGGTAAATCTTCAGGCAATGCTAATTAGGAGAATGTCAACTGATTTTACCATTCCATTATGCTGGACTTTGTAAAGGTTATTTGTATCATTCTACATCAGGGCCCAGTGAGAGAATATTTCTGGTGGCAGTTCATCTATTAAAATAGCTGCAAGAAAATGTAAGCACTGGAGCTAAAAATAAAACTTTGTTTCTCAACAGAGCAAGTGACAGCCACATGCATATTTTCAAATTTTAGCATTGTAATATTTACTGAATAGAAAATGCATTGCTTTCATTATGTTAATGAACACTACCATGTTACTGGAGTAACTCCTGTTAAGTGGAAGCCAGATGTAAATGTACACCAGTGTCTGCAAAGGCTTCTCAGCAGAAGTGGTGGTGGTTTCCTCTGCTTTAATGATCTGCTGGCTTTGAAACAAGTGACACAGAAAGGATTTTCTGGCGTGTGTTTACTGTTGATGATAGATTTTCTATGTGAGCTAACTGTGACCCTTGCTAAGATTATTAATAGATGACCTTACATTCACATGTTTGTGCTTACATTATATTTTTTCTAGCACATTCTATAAACCATTAAAGGAAGCTTTTCTATTGTAAAGCATATACAACTAAGAACTCTGTTAATTTAAAACTGTATTATTTGAATGTTTAGCTCACTTTCTTTTGTTCCATTTCAAGCATAAATCACAGCGGTTGTCCTCTCAGTTATGATTGCTCCCTTTGCCAATTAGTCATTATGAAGTGCTGGAGATACATCTCAGTAACTGGCCATCATGCAGCATTGCAAAATATTTTTCAGAATGGGCAGTTCATTCCAGAACAACCTCTGTAAATGTCTGGGTGTATCACAGGCTGTCAGCTCTTGGCCTCACTTTTTTTTTCTTGGCCTTACGTGTTCACATTTTTTTGAGAGTGGAGTAAAAAAAAAAAGCTCTTAAGACAGCACATCATCCTTAAGTGGTAAAAATGGTTTGTTTTCTAATCTTACACTACAAATCAGTGCCTTCTGTACTATCGTTATATATCCATATTACTTCTAAAAGCAAGTAAAACATGCTGAATAAGATCAGTACTCTCTTGGTTTGCTGCTGCCAGAACATCTCCACTTGCCATTTGGTGGGGCTGTTCTGTGCATGAAAAAAAACAGGTTCACATAAAAGAGACTCTACTCTGCTTTTATCTTCTATATTTCTGATTTTATATTTGTAACCTTTACTCCGAGGTCAGAGCAGTATTTAGAGTAGCTCCAGGATGGGTTTCAGCTGTGTTGGCTGCCTACAGACCCTGCTCAGCTGAGTACAAGCACCCACTGGACACCTTTTCTTTCCTTGAGCCACCTCTCTGACAAGGGGACATGGAGTTGTTTCCTTCAGGAGTGTCACCACACATACCACTGAGATGTTTTCTTACGCAAAGAGCATCCCTGCATAACCTCAGGAAACCTGATGTTCCAGTACATCTACCAACAGAAACTTTTCTGGTAAAGAGAGAACTTGGACTTTTTAGATTATTTTCCGTCTCCAAACTCCCATCAGTTTCATGCTTGAGCTAGTGGTAGTCTATTATAGTTTATTCAAGTGGTTACAGGGAGTATTATTGCCATGGATGTCTTTCTCAGGTACTTGGAAGCACATCCTTTCAGCGTGCACACACAATATAGTTGTTAATAAACGCTGAAGCGTCCAGTGGCACACTCAAGGACTTGCAGTGGCACTGCTTTTCCTTGGCTTGCTTTTTGAGAGTGACAGTGATTTTCTTAGGTTACCAGCCTATAATTCAAAGACTATTCTGCTTGCCCAGCTAATGAAGTGAGAAGAACTCTACCCTCTACCAGTAATGCAGTTCTTCCTTGAGTAACATCCTGCCAGGAGACACTGAGGCTTGGGCATCTTTAAAAATGTCAGTAATTTTCACTTAGGAGCTTCAAATTAAACAGCATAAAGCAAACAAAATGAAAATATACAAATCCGTGGTAGCTGGAAAGTAGCTGGTGGATTTGTTCATGTTATTGGAGAGCTTTGGTACACAGACAGGTGGACTAAATAGAAATCTTACCAGCATCCCCTGATAAAATCACAGGCTGACAATTCAGCCTGTCATTTTGTAGAGGACTCTGACAAAAGTGTTTTCTTTGCTGCTGAGAAGACAGAAACACATTATGAATGCTTAAGGTCGATGCAAGGAAACAGAGCCCTGCAAAACATACTTAATATAGGTTTGATTTCCTGTGGAATGTTTTCCAGATGTTCTCTCAAACAGGCCTCTAAAAAATGATGTGAGGTAATTTTTTTTTTTTGCAAACAGAAAGAGAAAATTCTGGTTTGTGTCACAGCATCCAAGAATCATTGTTTTAATTCTTGATTGCATTACCTTGTTCTCAGGATTCTCACCATATTTTTCAAATTTGGTTTTATTACACAAAAGGTCAGTAGTATATAAATATTTATATAACCCAATTTCAAATAAATCATACTTGTTTAGAATCACATTTGAGCTTAGTAGTTTCCATTAAACCCAAAGGAGACCTAATATATTAAATTAAAATTACTCTCATGCATGATCTTGAGTCACTTAGAGGGTTTAATTAGCATTGATAAACTATGACATTATTGTTTTGTTAAGTTCTTTTGATTTTCTATAGCAGATACTGTGTAAAAAGATCTAACTGGTCTCCAGCAGACGACATGAACAAAGGGGAAAGGATAATATTAACATAAAATGGAATAGAACTTATTTTATTTTGCTTTGCACAAAGTGCAGTAAAACAATGCTTGTATTTTTTAATACAAAAATGGAAAGAATACAATGTTTGGACTTTTAATTTTAGAATAGAGATATGTATAGGTGAAAATGCTTTTCATTTTGCACGTCTGAATTTCAAAGAGTTATATCTCCATTTTTGGGGATATTGGATGTCCAGGAGGGCCCAGGTAAACAAGGAGCCTGAGCAGTAACATAAATGTGGTGGGGACGTGGTACAGACAGCGAGCTGGGTCGAGTGTGGGTGCTCTGGAGGGACCAGCCTTGGTGGGCTTTGTGCCTGTGCCTGCTGCTCTGAGCGAGTCCTCCTGCTGCTGGAAGGCATCTCAATGAATCTTGTGTGGTCCCTGGTGTTTGATCCTGTGTCTAGTTATCCCACAATCCAAATAGGCTGCCTCTGTATAGCTGGGGATTGTCCACATTTTGATTCCAGATGAACAACACAGTTTTTAGAGATAAATTGAATCCAAAATCAAATATTTGCTTGGGTTTAGGCTGCCAGTCATTTAAAATAATAAAACAGCATCAAAACCAGATAAAACCCAGCTTCTTTCAGTTAGTAGCTGGTATTTGGGGTCTGAAATCTTGTAATGGTTTCTGCCAGTTTTGGAAAAGATTTGGATGAGCTCCGGTGAGAGAAACTGCCTTTAATCTTCAGGTCTTGGGAGGCAAATGGTTTGCCATCAGAAATTTACTTTTTTTCCCTTCCCACTCCCCAAAAGGTACAGATGCTGAGCTGGGTGTCAGGGTGCAGCGTGGGATGGGAGCTTCCTGGGGCCCATGGGGACTCCAGAGACAGACAGGACAGGCTGGGCTCATCCCACCACCCCAGCTTGGGAGCAAGGCAGTCCTGGGCATGGGGCATCTCCCTGGGGACTGGATGGGAAATCAGCCCATGGGCAGACCTGGCTTAGTGGAGCCCATGGCAGGGTAGGGCAGGGCAGGGCTGGGGGGCTGGAGACCAAGGTCCTACAGCACCACTGGGGCAGGGGCTGAATGGGGTCCTGGGTCACAGACGGGGTGGGGGAGGAACATCAGTGCCCTCAGGGCCTGGACGCTGTCATTGTTTGAGAAGGAGGGGAGCAACCAAGGAGAAACCAACTTTTCTGCTGAAAAAATTTAGTGGAGTTGCTGTTGACTAAATGCATGGAAAAGTGACCTCTTGAATAAAAATGTGAAAATTTGTAGTTGCTCACAGGTGCTCAACAGTGTGTGTAGATAGCAGGTGTGAGATTATTATTATACAGCTCTAGTGTCCTTTAGTGAAAAAGGATGGATCAAAGCTACTTTGTGCAGGGAGAGTCATCTTGTTATGGAGTTCTTCTGAGGCTTTTTTCCTCCCACTGGTTGATAGAGTTGCTTATGTGGCCTTTGCCTCATTTTCTCACTGTTTATGAAAGGAAGGGAAAATGAAATGTTCCTCCAACAATGAAGCCATTAGTTTGGGCACATACCAACCCCTCTTGCCACTCCTGCATCCCAGCAGAAGCAGCACCACCCCAGCTTGCAGGCAGAGTAGGACACTGCAGTTGACCCCCACAAAAGAAGAACAAGTATTTTGACTTGTTGTTTTTTCTGTAATGGTGCCATTTATCACTATGACACACATTCATTGACTTAGTCTGGCTTTTTTCAGTGCCGGATTTATACTTCTTTTCTGTTTTGAATATTGATGCAGCACTTCCCTTACGTGACTGCACTGCCAAATGGTGTCTAGACGCTAGAGCAGCTCTGACTAATTAGTGTAGTCACCCCAGTCTCTCAGCTCTGGCATTTATGTACTCTTTATGTTACTGCTATAAATAGATGCCTAAACATTAGCAGCAATGTAAGGAGAGGTGGCAGTGAGCATGTCCAGACTTCACCTGACATCCCTGAGGTGTGGCACAGGACAGCACGGTCACTCCCTGCATTCCTAACAGGGTGAGTGGTTGTATCCAAGCTCTTGGACATCACAACCTGTGTGTGGGCAGCCTCCAGGAGACCTGGGTTCAGTGTCTTTCTTGGTCTGAACATCTCCAGTGCCAAGACAAGGCTGAGAGAGGTTTCTGTCCTCAGGGGCTCAGCCCTTGTGTACCAACAGTACAGCCAGAGAGAAAAAAAGGAGAGACATCAACACCTACCATCCCAGTGATGTGGGGGCTTCTTGGGGAGGACTCTGGTTCAGAGAGTTGCTTTCTGATAGGTCATGATTTACACCAGATGCAAACTAAAAATGAAATTTAAAAAATTTTCTGGAAACTCACGGTTTATATCATTCTTTTAAATATTGCACCAATGCTAAAGCTGAATTGACCAACCTTAAAGAGGGAGAACTGATAAATATCAAAGATAACTTCAGGACATCAAAGAACTTTTAAAAAACCATGAGAACAAAAAGTAGTGAAAACCTAATCAATGTTGCCTATGCAACGGGCTGTGCTGATATAAAATTAAATTGCCTCAAAAATTATATGCAGATTAAGTACAATACTGCTATTAACAAAGCTTATTTGTAAGCAAAATTTGAAAGTTTTGATTTATCCAGCTGAGTATTTGAAGAGCCACTATCATAAGGAGAGCAAATTAACTTTTCTTCCTTTGTATTTTTAACTATTACAAATTATTTTACTGGTACTAATACAAAGCATTAGAGAATAGCAGGTTTGGGATTTTTTCTCTTCTTTTCAGAAAGGCTGTTTGTTGTTTGAGCAGATTTTCTTTGAATTTGCCTATGGGATTATTCTTACTTTTCCAGCTAGTGGTATACAAAATACTTAAAATAAGCTTTCCAGAACATCTGCAGGTTTTCCAGGGCTAAGATAATTTAATTTTTGGGGTTTCTGCCCTACAAAGTGATTATTTTTTTTTCTTTATTTCTTCATCTTCCTGGGAGGAAGATTTCTAGGTAGTACCACTTTACTTTATTTATGCATGGAAAAGGGAAGAAATAAATGCTGCTGTGCGCAATGAGGATTTTGTGATGGAAAAAGAAATTACTAGTTCCTTTTAAATGTGATCCTGCTACATAGTATGAACAATATAAAGCTGCCTGTGTGTCTCTCTGCAGCAGTGAGATACATCTGTGTACACTGCACATGTAAAACTGTGCACACTTGAAAGTACATGTGGCAAGCTCTGTTTGTTCTCCAGGTAACAGAACTGCTCAGCCATGGATTAGAAACCCCCACCTTGCCACCTACAAGTTGCCTCCTGCTGAAGGAGCACTAAGTTAACACAGGGTGCATTTTTTTTTTTAATAGGACTGCTATTTTCAGGTTGCTGTGATTCTGCATCCCTAAAAGGATTGTCTCTTTTACCCAAACAGTTCTTAATATTCATGTGCAATACTTTAGGATTAATGGTTCTCATTAGGCTAATTTGTCTCTCTCTCTAGATAAATAGCAGTACCACTG
Source organism: Erpornis zantholeuca (assembly GCA_013400515.1). NCBI lineage: Eukaryota > Metazoa > Chordata > Aves > Passeriformes > Timaliidae > Erpornis > Erpornis zantholeuca. The sequence continues at coordinate 121,849 of VZTN01043079.1, forward strand.
TTTCGGTGTTCACTGATGAGCACACTTTCATCACTGCCAGTCTACTGGAAATGTTTGGGGCTAGATCTTCAGTGGGTGTTAATCAGCAGATCTTCACTGAAAATATTTGAGTATTTTATGGCAGATTGAGTCTGTCTCTGTTTTTATTTTCTGGCCTTAACTTTTTCTCCAGTACAAATGAATCCACATAAGTATTGGGTGTAGCTAACAGCTCAGGAGAGGGCGAGAGCTTGGATTGTGTGAAGTTGGGATGACTCACTAGGGAAGGGGTGTATGATGATGTCCAGTAATGCTCAGACCAGAGCTATCTGAACTATATTTGACTTATGAAAACTTAAATGTGCAATGTTATCACATCATTACTTTTTATGACCGCAAAAATTCTTCAGAAATTCACATGGAAATCAAGTTGTATGCAAAAGAGATCAGCAGAGCTATTTTTAACCTCCTTTAGGAACAACAAATAAGTTCTTTAAGCAGGCTGGGTAGTAAATGACTGGTTATTCCATAGTTATCAGTCCTTAAAAACATTTAGAGAAGAAGAATGTATTAAATGATCTCTGGACCAATGCACCTAATAACCTAAGGGAGAACTGGACATTTAAGAACGATGACATGATTGCAAGAAGTGTTTTCACGATTATCAAGATGCTGATTGTATATATCCATTGCCAAAAATTTATTTGTGGTCACATAAATAATGAAATTTAGATCTGAGGAGCTACTTTGTTTTAGAAATGCAATACTGTATATACAGAAGGCTTGCCCTTCTGAAAAACCATGGCAGAGGTTTTTCATATCTACATACTAGATAGATGTAATAGGCTCTATTCTACCCTAAGCCTGACTTCATCCAGGTTATTAGTAGACTTAGAAAAATCCTTGGAAACTGTCAACTGTCTTTGTTCCCAATTGATCCAAAAGCTGGATTAGAGCCACAATCTTAATTACTGACTGAGAGAGGAATCACTGCAGTGACAGAGGGTTTCCTTGCCCAGATTTTCTTCATGGTGCTGCTATTTATCTCTTCCCATACCTTGGGACCCATTTCTTCTCAGCCTGTCTCCTGGTAGGTACAGTATATATTCACCAGCTAAGAAGGGGTTTTTATGTAAATTCAGAAATGTATGTACACATACACATAAATGAAAGATCAGTAGAGAGGTCAACTTTTTAAAGCTATTAAAGGCAACTGGGTACAGATTTCCATCTCAAGGTTAAGTGGTTAAATAAGGCAAGAGAAGAGGTGAAAAGCTTAGAGTTGACTGTGGCTTGAAGGCAACCATGGATTGGCTGGTGTCAGTACAGTTAGTGAGAGATGGGACTAAAGGCCACAAAAACAGCTCTCATAAATGCAGGTATAGGTTGCATGGAGTTTATTTATAGGATGCTTTCTCAAACTAAGGCTCTGAACCTTTTGATGTTTGCCCATCGTTGCTTTCAGGCCAATTAATGATGTGTATCCAGTCCCATTCTGGGGTAGGTAAAACAATAAAGCAAACAAAGATAATTAGTCTCTGGAGCATGTAAACAAATAAAGTAAATCACTTGCAAATCACTTGTTTCTGCTAACTTTTTGGGGTTGTTGCAAAACTGAAAAAGCACATTTATATTGCAAATCTGCATAATGCTGGGGCAGTGATGAAAATTCATAGATTATACTACTCTGATTTTGAGAGGGCTTTGCAAAAATTAAGCATGTGATCCTGAGATCCTGTGGGTTGTCAGATGCAAAAGAACTTTTTTATACCTATTTCACAGAAGAGAAGATTGAAATAGGGAGGCGATTTTTTCTTTTATTTTTTCATGCAGATAAAGGTCTAAATGACACTTTGTAAATAAACAAAAGTCACTACTCCAAGATTGTAAGGCTAAGCTGGAAAGGGGAGCAACTGTAGGATGTGAGACCTTGCCACTGTAGGATGTGGGACCACCTCATCAATGCCTCGCTAATTTTACAGACCTGAATGGGAGTATTACGTGGCCTTTAAATCACAAACAACCAGAAGAGACCTTGTCTCTTAGTCCTTTTATTTTCCAACCTAGTAGTAATCAGCTGATCACAGCTTCGTGGTCTTAAAGCACCTCCTGTATGTAGTCAGTGCTCTCCCCCCTTGGTCATGGGCAGACTGATGTAAATGAAGATAATGTGGCCACTCAGCAGCAGAACTCAATGCAGAGCACACCTCCTTTCATCTCAGCCCTGGACTCAGTACTCCAGACTTTGGATGAATGCACATTTTACAACAACTCAGACTAGATTCTCAGTGCCATGGCTCTGGGGGCCAAGGAGACCATGGCAGCTGGTCCTGCCTGCTGCCCCACTTGAGCCAGCTGCTCCTGCAGGCCAGGCCAGAGCAGGGCTGAGCCCACTCTCTGGAAACTCAGGGCAGCACCAAAGCAGGCCCTGCTTCAAGTCTTGCAATGAGTCTCGCTTGCTCTGTGAGCACAAACATACAGTTTTGTGTAATCAGTAAAACAGCAGACACTGTGTTCTGAATCTTCAGGATAAAAGACTCCAGAGAGAGTTCAGATCCAGGCAAAATGACTCCTCATATGATAAAATCACCCTTTGTCCTTTTTTTTGGCATGAAAATGCAGAACATTTCTTTTACTAAAGGGCAGGCATTTCCCTGTTGTTCTGGTCTTTTTTACTGTTTTCTTACACTTTATTTGTTCTGACTTCAAAAATAGATTCTGAAAAGAGATGCATCTTAGAAAGAGACTCTCAATGGCTGAAATCTGTCCAATATGCATTTAAGTTAAAGAATATTAAGCCATGTCCAAAAATAGAGAGTGTAAAAGGTAAGAATGCCTTCAGGCGTGATTTTTAAAGATATGCATTTTTCTTCCTGTTGCAGATCTCGCCTTGCAGATTTCTTCACAAACTGCCAGCCTGAGTCACGCTCTGTTAGTAGCTGTCTGAAGGAGAACTATGCTGACTGCCTGCTCGCTTACTCGGGGCTTATTGGTAAGAGGGCAGGGAAGGGTGGGGGCTTGCTCATGAGAAAAAAACCCCAAACTGCGTTTTGAAGGCCCATGTGAAATAAAAACTGGAATATGATAGTGTGTGGTATGATACTAGGCCAGTTTCTCCACCTACATGTACTGGCCCTGTTTCGCCTTACAGAGATTCTTGGGGTAAGTTTGTACATTACAAGGAAATTAAGGATGGAAGATAAGGAGAGAAAAGTGCTTGAATTTGAAATAAATTCAATCTTGAAAAGTAAAGCTCATTAAGATGGTGGAATTTAGATTGGACTGAGGAGTAGGAAGTTAACAAGTGGAAGTGCAGCTTGCTTGATATTGCAGCTGTCACCACAAGTTTGGGTAAACACCTTCAGAGAAAGATACCTGAATTTGAGGTATGAAACAACAGATCAATCCAGCCTTTTATCAATTCCAACTGCTCTTCATTCCACGATATCCCTCTGTCCACTCTAAATGTTTCCAGAGATGCCTGTCAATAAGATGAACTAAGACCAAATCCAAAATCCTCTTCCCTCCCCAATTTTGTTTGTTGTCACCTTCCCGAGTGTCAACAGGCACAAGGATGCCTTTGTGGAAGCCAGATTCCACATGCCACACTCAGTATTTGATTCCTTTAAGAGAGAGATCATGTCAAGAAGCTGAACATGTTGTAGAAATGTCATAGTTGGGCAATAAATAATAAGTGAATGTCAAAACTCTGAAACAAACAACTTTGAAAGGCCACCAGATAAGATGTTTTTAAGCTTACAGCCTGCACCTGCTGCAGTGCAGTAATATCCCCTTCTGTTGGGCATGAAGGTGCCAGCTGAGGCCCTGAAGCTGATCCTGCTGTTAAATAAATGTCTCTGGAGATGATATTGAAATGAAAATATTTCTAAAATAGGTTGGGTTTGCTGAAAAATGACTGAAAGCTATGCTCAGTGGTTTATTGTTACCATTCTTATTACTCTAGCAGCTAACAAGTGAGGTAAGTCCATGTGGCAATGGGTAAAATGAGATGTGATGGCTTCAAAGGATATTCTTCTACCACTGAAGAGATTAAGACAGTATGCAAAGGGTATAACATCTGAACAGTTATGACAGACTGTCATTTGACTCTGAAACAGAGAATTGAATAGCCTTGAAATCTGATCTTGTCAATGAGATTAAGAAGCCTGGCTGCTGGCAAGGAGTAACTATTCCTAGCAGATACTTCTGGGTAAGAGCTGCCAAGTTCTTGCTGGACCTGGTGAATTTAGCTGGCAGTTTTGTTAGTTTCATTTTTCAGTTTAACCCCAAAGATGACCCAGTTCCTCTTGTGAGGAGTTTTTGTGTTACTGGGGATGACCATGCTGCTGGCACACATCAGAAATGTGGAATGGGTGCCTGAGGAGTTCAAATCAAAAGGAGATCTGGCTTTCAAAGGGAAAAATATGCATTTTTCTTCCTTCCTGCTAGCCCCTGGAGACATGCAAAAGAGCAACTGACTGGTGTTACAAGAGTTTTACTTCTTTGTATTATTTCTCTTAAACCAAGAAATTTATTGTGCTGAAGCAGTAAATTCCTGCTTCTGATATCAATCTGATATGAAAGTAGAGTAAGGTAGAAATCAGAGATATAATCTTTCAAATGTTTGCTTAATAGATAAAAAACACAAGAAGAAGATTTAGACTCTGAGTAAGAAGCTGCTACAGATCTCTCCATCCATCAGAGCTTCAGGATCTCCTTTTAATTAAGATAAAATATTGGTCATTAAAATAAAATATTATTTCATTTAGCCATTTCATTAAATTTAGCCAAAATTGCACCTCAACAGAGTTTGTTCAAGAAATTGAGGCTTCTGTATGGAAGGTACAGTGGATGTGAGTCTCTCATATACAGGGATGTAAATGAGAGTTAACTTCACTGAAATTAGTGGAATCCCAGATAAAATTAATGACTTTAAATGGAAATGGAGTCAGGCACAATTTTTGTAAGAGGTGCTTTATCAACTAAGTGGAGAACAGTCTATAGGGGCTGCTTTAATGTTTGCACCAGGGTGTTACGTACATCATTTTAAAGACATGCACACTTTACAGGAATTTTGAAAACCTCTATTCATTGCTTTAGGCTCCTTGTAGTATAGGGATAAATTAATACATTTTTTAAAATTAACAGGAAAATATAAACAATTATTAAACATAAAAGGAGACTGTGGATAGCTGTGTTAGAGTCAGTGCTTTGCTTACAGCCTCGCTATGCCATCTGGACCTTCTGCACTCCCACATCAATTAAGTTTTGCTCTAACTGCTGACTTCAAGATTTGCTTTAGCATTCACTTTCTGACACATTTTGACTTGTCTTGAGCAAAGTCCATCCAAGTTCCCTGGAATTCCCAGGAATTCCATGAGAGTTTGTGTGAATGGTCTGGAGTTGCTTCAGGCTGAAGAAACTTCAGCCACTTGCCCCTTCTCTTAGACTCACTATCCACCTCCTTACTAATTCACCCTAATTTGAGCAACCTCTTCACTGTGTTCAGGCCAATTCTGTTTTTATCTAAATGTGGAGCTCTGGCTGCTGCTTTTTGAGACCATCACAGAGCTGTTTGATACGTAGAGTTCAGAAAACCAAGCACGTCCTATTTTCCTGCCAGCCACCGTGGTTTCTCTGATCCCGTAGTGTCCATCAGCAGAATTTCCAAGATGCCAGCCCGTTCGGAAGGGGGGAAGGGAAAGGCACACACATTGCAGGGAAAAAAGAACATCCACCCCAGGAAAGCAAGCATATAATCCGCTTGGGTTCACATCTGCCCCCAGGTTCAAATGACAGACTGATTTTCTACTAGCTGCTCTTTCAGGCACTCTGGTTTTGCTGGATGCACAGTTCATGTGCTGTGTACACACTTTCCTTGTCCTGTCTTTCCTGTATTCATCAACCCTAATTGTACCTTGGTATCTGTTACACTTTTAACCCCTGTCTTAACCCATTTTAATTACCTTATTACCCCTTTGTGATAAGAAAGTCTTACCTCAGTGACCTTTTAATTTCCTCAATACCTTCTTGTTTTTTTAACCCTTCACTAAGCATTTTCTAATTAGAAGTTTATTCAGCCTACTATTTTCTTTCCATTTGCAAAATCCTCTTGATTCTTGCTTCCTCTCACTTCTTTTCAGATCATGTTGCAAGGCTGAAAGAGTCTTCTGAACCATCAAATGGATGAGGGAGAGACATTTTAATATGTTTTATTTTAATTTAATATCATTCCTCTTCTTATTTATCTACTGTCCAGTTTTCATTATTAATGCAAATTATATTTGCCTGCTTTACTAAATTCTCTACCTCCATTTAATGAATTTTGAACCATGCTGTTTACTCATGTACTAATCTCATGTAGAATTTGAGCAATTATTACTCCAGCTATCTGTTAAAAGCTGCAAGTAGACAAAGGTATGGGATTATAGTGAAATTTAAGAACATCCCAAAACAAGAGAAAAGATGCTTTTTGTGAATTTCAAGATGGGACCACATTGGTTTTCACATCCGTTTCTGTCTTTCTCAGGGCAGCTCTAGTGCCTGTTCTCCTTTGTCTCCCATGTTGCAGATGAAGCAATTTGCATGTTGATTTGCCCATTTCCCAGCACTGCCTGGTGACTGAAAGGCTGCTAGACATCACTCTGTGATTTGTGTTATTTCTAATGTTCCTTTTTTTAGCTTGATGTTTGATGGCCCCTTCCCATCTGTTATTGCAGACTCTTGGACTCTGGACCTATGCACCAAATTTTCTCTCCTAGTGTACACTTTGGGTCTCTAACATTTGTCCTTCATCTATTCCATCTTCTTAATGACTACTTTGATGTCAGTTTTGAGGAGATGTGATCACATTTCCTCATGATATATGACCTGTCCTAGAATTGCAGATTTTCAAGTGAGGAACATGTTCCCTGAAGCAGCTGGCAGCTGTTCAGGTCCAAAACATCTTCCCCTTTTATTTAATTTTTCCCTTTTGGTGAGACAAATAAAATAAAGATTCGAACTTCTCAATCCTGTGGCAAGTTTGAAGTGTCTGACCTGCTGGGATGGTGCCTTCAGTGAGACTGCTGGCTTGAGCAAGTGCTCATCATACAACACTTTCCTGATCCAGATGAGTGATGCACAGTTGCTGTACATCTTTTTGGACACAAAATGCCTTCTTTGATTTCATTTCATTCTTGGTTGCCTTGAGTTGACATATAAATGGGAGAATATTTTCCCAAGAATTTGTAGTAGAGTTAGAATCACCCTGTGGTTGGAAAGTTGTTGACAATGTTTAGGAAATAATCATTGTACTGAAGAAGTAGCGAGACAACAGCATTAATAGTAATTTATTACCTGCAAAGAATCTGCTGTACCTTTTCATGCTTGCTGGTTTTTCCTCTGTTCACCCACGCTGCTGGCAGGTCCCTTATGAGCACCCTGGGGTTAACACTGCTCCAAGACATAGCAGGGCTCCCCTCAGCATGGCCAGCATTCTCCTCACTCATGCATTTCAGAAATGTATTTTCAGGCTGGCTGCAGACTCGAGGAGGAAGCACAGGTCTGGGTACCTGATTTCTGCCATTTATTTGCAGCTAGAATTAAAATCAGGAAAACACAAGCAAGGAAGGAAAATCAGATTTTTAAGTGCAGCTCTAAGGACACAGTCCACGTGTGTTTGATTTGGCAGCAAAGCCCTTTAAAGAGGTGCTCACCCTCTCCCAACCCATCCCTCCCTTCGGCTACGGTTTTCTACCTGTCAGTTCTGCTGATGCAGCTCTCTGTGGGAATCCTTTTTGGAAGGAAGAAATGTGTCTTTAATGTGTGATTCATGTTACAGTCCCTAAAGTGATTGCATTCATATCACAGAGTGTGTGAAATATGGCACAGGGCTTGGTGTCAGAGGGCGAGAGGAGCCAGCAGCTGTTAATTCTGGAGGTCAGAGCCCTGCTGTGGGTCTGTGTTGAGAATCCAGCCCCGAATACACGACTTCCCAAGGGCTGTGTGCCATCTTAGGGTGGAAAGAATGTTCCAGTGCAAAGGTTGCTCACAGTGCTGTGCTTCTCTCTGTTGACAGGCACCGTGATGACACCAAACTACATCGACTCCAACAGCCTCAGCGTGGCCCCGTGGTGCGACTGCAGCAACAGTGGCAACGACATAGACGAATGCCTGAAATTTCTCAATTTCTTTCAGGACAACATATGCCTTAGTGAGTACAAAATTAGATGTCTTTTAATGTGTTTTAGGATGTGTTTTTAGAATTCCTTTACGACTGTGTTACGATACATCAAGGCCATCGCTTTGTACTTTGTTGAGCGTGGTTCTGTTGTGGGTGTAAAAACTAAAGGAACGAGCAAATATGCCTGATACTGTGGTTTATGGGCAAGACTGCAAACATGAGATGCTCTTGGACAAAGAAATGAAAACCCAAAGTTGTATGGTATTGAAATACGTTTACAGGTCGTATTTGGACCCTAACCGTCAGGCATCATCTTTACCATTAAATTGCAGCACCTGAGGGGTTTCTATATAATTTAAAAACTTCATATAAAAAAAGACATCTAGTTTTGGATATGAAGGATTTGCCATAAGTAAGTATAAATTGGATTGTGCTTGCAATTTACAGCCAACTTCATTTTTTTAGGATATTTGATCTCAGATGCTTGGTTTTAACAAAAGCCTGGATAGTAACTCTTGTAAAGATTTTGTTAAATTATTGATTTTTTTTCTTCCCCGTCAGACTCAGTTCCAAATTAGGGACTATTATAAATTTCAGAATGGCTCAGTGGAGTCAATTTTGGCAGGTTCTCTTTTCAAATTTCCTGTCTGCCTGGAGCAGCATAATTGGATGATGTGGAGTGTGCATCAGAGTTTTAATTTCAGATAAATGAGGAGACCAAAAGAGCTTGGCTTCCCTAGTCTAGCAGAACAGAAGTTGAAAGGATACGTGATTGTCCTCTGAAATTGCATTAGAGTGGCAAGCCCAGGGAAGGGCAGGGATTGCTTCACCTGCAGGACAATGTTGGCATAAGATCAAAAATGCAGATATTGGCCATACATATTTGGGCTCGAAATTAGAAAATTTTTAACCGTCAGACTAAAGTTAAGAAATAGGCTTCCAGCAGGAGTTTTGAGGGTAAAAGTGGTTTTAAAAGTTGTATTTCATCAGCTTATGCAAAAAAGCAGACATCACTGCTTTTCTCAAAAACAGTAAATTAACTCAGTGATCCAGAGTTAATCCAGCCCTACAGACTTGAGCTGATGCTAGTGCAGGGTTCAATATTTTAGTAGAGGGTCTGAAAATCCCCATTGATCCAGCCCATCCAGCCCTACAGACTTGAGCTGATGCTAGTGCAGGGTTCAATATTTTAGTAGAGGGTCTGAAAATCCCCATTGGTAGTTTCTCAAGAGGCAGAATTACAGTGAAGGCACAGGAGTTCTGTGCAAAAAAACCTGAGTTGCTCTGTGATATACTATTTATTAAGCTTTGGAAGAACAAATCAATTACTCAAGATCACTTAACAAAAGAAAAAGAGTTCAAACGATGATGGGGTAAAATGTAACAATATGCCATCAGACCTTCTTCAAGCCTAATGGAGGTTGCCATTTATATCTATTGCAATACCTCAGATTTTATTCATTCGTGAATGTATTAATTTCTAGAGTGTTACAGGTTCCTTTTAGAACATAAAGACAGAGTGATTCCTTGTCCTTTATTTGCCATCAGTACAAAAGCATTAATGAAGACAAATCAAAGACATTGGAGGTTATTGTGAGACAAATTATGTCATCCAAGCTGTAAGATTTGTCTTCTTCAGGAAGAAATTAAAGGTGTTCCTGGATTTTATACAAAGTTTTGTCTTTCACATAGAAGAGGAATTTTAAAAAAAATTTATTTTCACTAGTGGGCCTTCCCCTGCCTGGAGAAAATGTCATTAAAATCCTTCCCACTTCTTTTAGACAACACAAGAACTTCTTTTTCCATAGTGCAAATAAACTAGGAATTTCTTGCTAGTCTGTCTTTTAGTCTATTTCCCCTTTAAAATGGAAAATAAACCTGTTATTTGGAGCATTTACAATAATGATCTAGTTGAAGTTGCTCATTGCAGGGATGTTGGACTAGAGTACTTTAAAAGGTCCATTCAACCCAAGCAATTCTATGATGCTGTCATAGAATATCTCAAGTTGAAAAGACTCATAAGGATCATTGAGAATGATTTTATTTAATAATTGAAGAAGACTAATTTCAAAGGCCAGTTGTTACTTTAAACACTGGAAGGATTGCAGGTATTTCTCTTACCCTTCTCCAACAGTGGAAACAAAGAGTTACTGTGAATTTAGGAAATATTGCTTTTTTATATTGCCTTATTCAGGGAAACACAAGAAAACTTATCATATCCTTCTTCCCACTTTGTCTCCATTAATGTAGTTTATTCTGGTTCTTTTACAAGTTCTTCTCTATGCATGTTGGAGTTCTAAGAACTAGTATCAGAATAAAATACATCTTTTTCAGAAGAAAATTACATGTAAATTATTTTATAAGGCAAGAAATGCCACTGAGAAGTGTTAATAACTTCCACATATTAGTCCCCAGTGAAATTGTTTGATTTCTTTCACAAAGAATTTGAAATAAGAAATCCCCAAATCCTTGTTGAATCCCCAAAGACCTGATTAGGAACTGTTTTTCTATTTGTTTATAAAAAACTCCAACCAATTTACTCTTGCTATAAACACACTCTTTAATCCTGTGAAACTGTGATAAGCTTTTTAACTTTTATATTCTAAAGTTTTAGTTTAACCATGCTTCCCTCACCCAATTATGCAGATTTTGATTGAAAATGGTAAGGAAAAGATTGACTTAGTTAAACTATTTTGTAGTTATAGGCATATTAGTTTTACTACAACAAGCTGTAGAAATAAATATTTATCCCATTCTCTGTTTTTAGTTTGCTATGTAACATCACCTGCCTGAATTAGGATGTGACATTCAAACTGTATTTTAAATCTTGAAAGTAAATTTTCGAGTCTTTTGCATGGTAACAAATATGATTATGGTAAGTCCTAAAGCTTCTGTCAAGAATTACTGGAAACCTCAAAAGAAGAGGCTGCACCAAATAATTACGTGACCCCAGATTTTCAGTTCACGTTTCTAATCAGTTCAAATATAAAACAGATTTTTCAGCATAAAATCAAGTTTCTGTAAATACATATTTTAAATGTAATAATTATTATAATGGTAATAAAAAACAACTCAGTTCTGCTTTCTGCTTTTTGCCTTTTTTTTTTTTAGAAATAGAAAATTGCCTGTAATTTATTTTCACAGAAAATGCAATTCAGGCCTTCGGCAATGGCACTGATGTGAATGTCTGGCAGCCAATCTTACCAGTACAGACCACTACAGCCACAACTACGACAGCTTCCAGGCTTAAAAACACAGGGTCAGAGACCACCAACAATGAAATACCCTCCCACAATGATTCACCAGCATGTGCAAACCTGCAGGTAAGAGAGTTTTGTCCTTGTTGTTGTGCATAAATAAAAGTTTTTCATAGATACCTGTAGAGTAGTCTCCCACTGCCTAAGTAGATGCCTGCCTAAATTGGAATATCTCTTTATTCCCATGGTGTGGCTAAAAGCTGCATATATCATCAGATATCAGACACTCTTATTTTAAATCAGAAACTTGCATATCTCAGAGTGGACTTTACTGCCTCGCTGGCTCAGAAACAGGGGATGGTATTTAATTTCTTATCACAGGTTTGAATATGAATGTGGCACTCTTCACATCCTGCCAGGATATGTCAGATTAATTTAATCCCCTGAGTAATCCAAATTCAGAGGGAACCCTTAATGTGAGTTAGCATGTCCTGCTGCCTTCTTTCTTATGTTATTGGCATTAAACTCAAGAAGGTTTTTTGGCTGAGTAGGTCTGGATATTAGAGAACACGTGGTGCTACAAACTACATGGTGAAGAAGCTGGGCAAAGATAAAACTATTTTGAATCAGGTACTCTCCTGAACTGGGGTCGAGGTCATGATGTGATTTTGGCCAATGGCTGTAGTGATTTTCTTTGGCACTTAAATTAGGCTATTGATAGTGGATCATTGATTCTGGATTTAGAGGCTCATCACTTGCTGAAGACAGTTTCACAGCTCTTTGAAAGATTGAAGGACTTGGGCAGGAGACAACAGCAAAATCAAGGCAGGAAAGAGGTAGCAGGAAATGTAAAATGAAAACATTCTTCTGCTAGATTAGAATCGGGCTATAAAAATTTTTGGTGATTTAAATGCAAAATTAGGTCAGGCAGGGATAGATCAGCTTGTCCTGCTTATTTTTGTCTTTACAGAAGGAAAATTGCTGTGTGACAAATGTAAATGTCCAAGCTTCAAGGTCTCAGCAGATATTAAAATAAATTTTTCTAGATTTCTGGTTTTCCACTGTTAAAGCATTGATTTTTCACTTCCCTATAAAAAATTCATTTTGTTTTCTTCATCTTAAAAGGTATCAAAGTTTCCATGTGCCCTGAACCAGAATATTTTATTTCTCAAAAATATGTTTTGCTTCTTAGTTTGTCTGGCACCACTCTCTCTCCTCATCCTTTTCCAGTTCCTGAATTTATTTTGCATTGGAAAATTTTATCTAAATCAACATTAGGGAAATGACAGAGTCACAAAGTATAGTATAGTATAGTATATGCTGAGTTTAGGTCCTTCTCTTTTAATTCTGTTTCTCATATCTGTGCATTCATTATTATCTAAGCTTTGTAAGTTTGTAAGAGAGATTGTTGGAGGCATATATTGCTACTAGCAATAGTCATTTAACCAAATGGAATATGCTGAAAGAAATTCAGCCTTTTTAACACGAAACTTGGAATCTCTTGCATTTAGAACAAGACCTTGATAGGATATTATTGAGTCACTCCATGTTATATTAAAAACTTGTGTTATGAGGGAGAGATCACATTTTCCTTCAGTGTTTGTGCAGCCCCCTGTAGAGTAAGGCCTCCAGATGCTACCAAAGTACACATAATAAATAAAGATGCTACCAAAGTACACATAATAAATAAAGAACTGAAGAAATGGCAAGTGATCACAAATCCCATTGGATTCACTTCAATTTGCAAATGTTCCTTAAGCCTGAATAGATCTTTTGAAAATGACTTACATTCTTCCCCCTCCTTCCTCCTGGCATTTTGAAGTCACATCCCACATGAGTTTATCAGCTCTAGTTTAAAGTTACACTCTGACTTTAAGTGTACCCTTCTGATGTACTTGGCACAAGAAGTAAAGGTCTGTAGGGAAAATAGGTTCCTTTAAATGATCTCTGCTGTTTGGTAGAAACTATAGATAAAATCTGCACTAAAAGGTCACTGAAGTTATGTAAATCAAGAAGTTTTATTCTTGCGAAGTACAATATTCTATGCTTACTGCTTCCTTCTCTCAGAATGAAAAACAAAGAACAAAGCTCTAGCATTTTAATGCATTTTTCAAAAGGTAACTTATGAACAGAGCCAAAACAAGCCCACAATTTTTAAAAAAGAAACCTATGTTTTTGGACAGTATGGTGCCACTTTGCATGTGAGACTTAAACCCTAATGCAAATTTTATAAAAGAACAGGTTTTCATACTGCACTTGGACAAGGGTATTCATTCTGAGTCTCTCCTCCCATGAAAATATGCCCTTGTGGTATTTTCAAAACATGAACTAGTGCAACCAGAAGCTTTTTTATATGCTTAGGAGCTGAGCTGAAAGGTTTCTAAAAGCCAATATAGCCTAAATGCTGTGAAAAGTCAAATTACAAGCACCAGTCTCAGCACAAAAAGACAGTGGCAGAGAGGGGCTAAGGAAATGGTCATTGAGATGCAACAGGGCTGCATATTCTAGTTAGTGGGTTTAAAAATACAGTGAAGGGAGGAAGAGCAGGAAGTGATTGATTAGTATAAATTGCCATTGAAATAAATACAGCAAGGGAAGAAAGAGCAGGAAGTGATTGATTAGTATAATATGCCATAGAAATGAGCAAATAACAACCTCCTGGAGTTGTAAAATACAGGGCACTAACCCAATCCGCCAAGAGCGTCACTGACTGAGCAGTTTTTAATACATTTCTTTCTGACTTGTTCAAATTGGTCATATGAAGAGCAAGAGTGCACTCTTGGTTTTGTTGCTGTGCCACATTCTCCTGCACAGACAAATCTGGGAACTGGAAAGGTGGTGAATGCTTAAAGAAAATGTGAGATTCTTCTTTTTTGCTTTTGCTCAGTATTTATTTCAGAATCCTGTTGAAGATTCGGACTTTGAAATAATGTTAATTTTAGTGATGCTGTTTAGAAGTTGTTCTTCATTTAAACATACCACTGCAATGAGAATTTGCATTTCTCCTATTATGGGGTATTTTCTTATTTCAAATTGATATAGCAAAATGTTTATTTCTGATATATGCTTTCTTTATGTTTACGTATGCACAGATTGTGTAATATACTCTTTTTTTCTGTCCCTCAATTAAATCATCATACCATCTTTGCCAGGAAGATGCTTAATTTTGTCAAGAACCCTCTAAACTCTTTTTTACAAACCTGACTTCTAACAAAGTTTATTAAACACAGAGAGTAAATAGTAGCTAGTTTTATAGAAAATGTTAAATTTAGATATATTTGAGGTGCTTGACATCTTGCAAAGGATCCTTAGTATCACCTAAAAATAACTTAAAATATTGTGAACAAAAGAGAAGATGAATGCCAACAGCATGTTCCTTATACAGGCAGATTTTATTAAGTAATTGCCAACCATAACTTTTTTCCTGGTAGCTTCACTCCAGTGTTTCCTATTTAACTGACATGTGTGTTAATCCTTCATTTTCAGTCATAACTTGCATTCAGTATGCCAGTCAAAAAATGGTTCTGGTCTTTGAGTCTCATGTTCTACCCCCACTGCCTGAACCATCAGATTGGATTATTTGAAAGGGACAAAAGAATGAGTTTGGATGTGTACTCACACCATGTATTCTTCAAAAAAAGGCTGCTTTTGCATTTAGGAAAGACCTGAAGGATGATAACAAAATGAACCTCAAGTGATGGATTGTACTAGATTAGACCTGTTGTTCCTGGGTCATTGCAGAGATAAATAAAAAACTAAGAGTTTCACACTGGGTTTTCTATAATATTTTAAAAGATGTTTTGCAAAAGACAAAAATTGTAGAAGTCAAGATGGTTAAGGACATTTAAGTAAATGTATGCATCAAAATCTTGCTAGCTAGCTCTATACTTTGTTTTCCTGTATTTATTATGTCTTGCTCTTGCTTTGGATGTTCAGCATTCAAAGAGAATTTAAGATTTTTGTGCTTTTGAAGAATGTAGCAGTGGACATGTGTAATTGAGCTACATGGCCCTTTGGACTGAAGACAAGTCCAGTATGTAAATGTTGTTGTGCTCTCAGCAGCAAAATTTAAAAGCTATGAGAAATTGAAAATTTCAGACATTCTGTGGGGAACACAGGAATAGAGAAATCTAGATAGTTAATTCTAGATGTTAAATCTAGATAGTTAAATCTAGATGTCAATTCTTTCTATTTGCATGTAAGATTAGTGAGTGGTTATAGCAGATGTGGGTCATATTGCAAGCTGTTCTTCCACAAATACACATAACACTTGTGATTTAAAAAAAATACTTATAATGGTGAATCTTAGGGTAAAACCAGGAGAGAGGGCTCACAGTACTCTGAGGAGAGCAGGACTTAAACTGACTCAGACTGAAAATGACTTTGCTTTTCCCATGTAGATCTGTCTGTGCTGACTTTCAGCACTGTGCAGGGAGCTGCTAATCTGGTGGTTTAAGTACCTTCTATAATTGCTTAATGTTGCTTCCCATGTGCTAAATATCATTATTATAAAGCATTATGTAGATGTTTGTGGGGGGTTAAAAGCTCCAGTGTAGCATTCTGAGGATCAGGACACAGCAGGTATGGATCTCCATGGACTGGTTGGGTGGTGGGTTGTTGGTCTGATGGAACAGCCCTGCTTCTCAGGGGCTGCTCCAAGAACAAAGTCCATAGATTGAGTGATCAGAAATCAGAAGGCTTTAATAAGAATATTTAGATGAAACTGAGAGATGAAAAAGGAGAGAATCCCTTCAGCCTGCTCGGCTTCTGGGATCCTCTCTCCCTGTCTGTCTGTCTCGGTCTCTGTCTGTGAGAACAGAGCAGGAGAAGTGTCAGTGTACAATTACAAAGTATGAAAACAAATCCCAAAATAGAAGTGTTTTTCTTTGGCCAAGAAACAATTTAAGATATATGAAAAAACAATGCAAGAAGAGAGCTGTGATGTTTGCATATTATCAAACTGAAAACAATCCGACAACTTCAAGGCTGCAAGAACCAGTGAGGCACAAAAGTGCCTAAAGAAATCTTCTCAGGGTTAGCAACAGTGGGTGAACACAAGCAGGAAGCACAGGTGAGGGAATGGCACAACTGCTGAGAAGGAGCACTGGGGCAGAGACAAAGGGAACTTGTTTTATCCCCTGAGCATCGATATTCACCCATACACCTGGCACCCTCTTTTCCCCATCCCTTCACACAACACACACAAACTTTTACTGTTTGTGATAAAGAAGCACTGATCTTTCAAATGCCCTGACTGCTTTGTCCCTTGGAAAAGTCATGCTTGGACCTCTTCCTCAGGACATTGCAACTACACAGAAGGATACAGTCTGGGGCAAAAGATCAACAGCAATATAAAACTATCAATGATGTGCCAGAACAAAGCAAAGGAAAAAAAAAACCTAATGTATTCTATGAAAAGGTTTAAATCTACCTCTTGTATTTCCAGGATTAGCTGACATAATTGGGTCAGCCTGGTGGCACAAGTGAATTGGAGAACACCTGTTGGCAGCTTTTCTGCGAAAAAAGCAATGTCTTTAATTTGCTTTAGTGGCAAATCCCTTGTACCTAAAGAAGTCTTGAGTGCTTTGTGTGTACAGATTAAAATCTGATGGCCAGGAATAACTTAAAGTTTCATCTTTAATCTTATATTTCTCATTTGGGGAGCACTAAACGAAATTCCCTTTTGCCACAACAGATACTGCTTTGTCCATTGATTTCACTGACATTGGTTTCAGCGAGGTTAATCCTTGTTTTCTTCAGCACCATGCTGGAGTGAGTCCTCAGAAAGTGTGGATGTACAATTCCCTGAGACTGCAGTCATTTCCTGCACGACTCTTGCATGTGTGCCAGATCCAGAGGAGGTGTGGGGACCATCATAAGAGACACGTTGGGGTTCCCAGTCTGTGTGGAAATCCTGGGGGTGTTAGGCAGGAAAGTAGCCCCAGCCCAGCTGCCTTGCTGTGCAAACAGTGCCTGGTTTGCAGGGAATGTACACACACGTGTGTGTATTCATGGCGTGGTCGTGTGGGTGCTCCCACTCGGAGCAAGACTGACCTGTTCATCATCTCTGCCAAAGAATTCCAGGACAACACCAAATAAGTTGTTTTCCAGCTTGTTGAAATCCTGCTGAAGTTAAAGATGTGATTCATACAGCTGATTAATTTCTAAGTACAGGGAGTACTTTGCCTCTCTTTTGAACAGAGAGGAGCAGTGTGAGGATGTAGCCAAGGATCAAACCCGATAGTGCAGCTTCATCATATCAGTCAGTGTTGCTATGACACACCAGCTATCAGTAGTCAGGAGAAAATTGCTCTCATTTACCAGGCTTGGTTGAACTTCTAAGTTGAACATCAGGCCCTCTTACAAGATCAGTCATGATTTGTGGAGTGAAATACAGGCTAAAACTTTACAACAGGAGAGTCATCACATCTCTGTTGTTATCACCAGTTATTGCACTGGTTAACACTCAATCTCTTTGGCAGGGAGATATCCCTGTAAGACTGGATCTTATATTTAATGATCAGTACTCTGATTTGTAATGTTTGAAGTTGGGTGTAGTAAACTCCTGTTACTGAAAGACAGTGACATGGTTTATGTTGCATATTAGAATTACAGTTTAAATTGTGGTTTTTTGATTAGCATGCTTTTCATGAGACCAAAATATTGTGCTTGTATACAGCTGAAGAGCATAATACTTTGGAATTATTTCATCAATGATAAAATATTTTATGGTTCATTTAAAAAAAAAAAAAGTTTTAATAGTCTGAGCATCTTTGGTGTATTATAATAATGCAGCACTTTATAGCAGACTGTAAAACTCCAGACTACAGTTTTAGGAATTGTGCAATTTTGTTTTATAGTTTAATAATTGTTCAATTGAAAATGAGTATGAGGTTACTAAAAACCAATTTAATGACTTACAAAAATACAGCTTTATGAAAAGGCACTGCACACCTTTACAGAAAATTGAAATTTCTATGGGCAGATTACAGTTTTTATCCTCAGACAGAATTTTACAAATTATTGCTACTAAAAGCAGATTTGCATTTGCAGTGTTCCCCTAAGCCACAGTTGTTTCTATGTTTCACATGAGTATCCTCTTCTAAGAATACCACAGAAATACAAAGTGCTAGAATAAACCAGAGACAGAAAATTGGATCACATCAGATAAGCCAAATCAAACTATTCATAGCCGTTATTATTACTTTATGTGGTTCTTCATCATATTAAAGGTATTCCTAAAGTCAGCCAACTCTAGTTCTCAATCAAATACCTAGTCCATCATGTATTTCCCTTTTAAAACAGATAGCTCACTAAAGACTGCAAAAAACCACCATAAGAAGGAGTACAGTATTATAAATTAATTTTAAGGCATAACTACTACCAATAAAAATTCTAGGTCATTGCATTGTGATGGTACATGTTTAATCATATTGTCTTTGGAAGTAGAGTTCAGAATATATTGTGCCTTTATGAGACCTGACAAAGTGCTTTGTTTAAGACATATTGTTTGCTATTAGCAAATATTAGGTGTTAGTCATGTCTCTGCTCCCATCTGTACTTGCTGGAGTGAAAGTAGCTCTGGTGATGCCAGCAGGCTGACCCTGTTGCAAAGCAAGTAGGCAAAAGTGTTTGTGCCACCAGGGTTCTAATGGAACAGAAATGAAGAGTAGAAGCCTTGAAATCTTGAATACTTTTTTTTTTTTTTTTTAACAGGAATAGCTTTCAAGGAGTCCTTCTTATACACCAAAATCCCAGCATATTAGTTATTGCAGAAACACATAATGAAAATATACTTTTGGCCTTAGAAACCCAATGAATTGCTGTTAACTTCAGTACAGCTATCACCCTGTAGCCTTTATTTTTTCTGAAAACCACATTGTGTATTTGAGTGCTTTAGAAACAACAAATATTTTACTATTATAAACTGTGTTAATGCACTAGGTTATCCTGAAAAAAGCTATCCACAGAGATTCATGAAAAAAAACAAAGTAAAAGACTGGTGCTATATCAGATAATGAATACAGCTGTCAATAGAGAGATGTTTCTTTCTAAGGTATGAAAATAACTCAGCAGTTGCCAGAATAAATCAAAATTTAACAAACAAAATCTTTATCAGTTCTGCCATTTTTGCAAAGAATTGTTCTTTCCTAAGCAAGCAGAAGGATTTTACAAGACTTCTATAATTGAAATGTAGTTTTAAACACTTTTATTGAAGTGGTATTCATGGTTTTGTTTTGTAGTGTGATGGCTTAGGACAAATGACTGTGGAGGCTGAATAATTCTGGATATTGAAGCATTTTAGTCACAGATGCATAGGGTTTTATGAATTACCTGAATCTCCCTCTTAGAGGGGGCTGGTGCAGAGGGGGTGAGAATTTTGGGGAGCAGGGTAGTGATTTGTTGTACAATCTCCTGGTTCCCTGGAGGGGCAGGCTCACTAACAGGGAGGAACCCTGGTGAGTTGGGCACAGTCCTGGTGCAGGGTCAAGGGGTTTGCTTCATCTCAAGTTATGTTCCCTGAAATCCTCAGAGGTGGGAGAAATGGTCTTAGATCCTGGAGTAGGGGTTTGGGGCTGCCTGCCCTAGAGTCCTTCCCCAAAACTGTTGTTCCCTGCTATTTTTGTGAGTCCTTGGGTATATGGGTGGGTAGAGAAGAGCTCACAGATGAAAACCACATTCACATTGTGCTATAATATTCTCATTTACTGTCACCCTGGACACTTTCTTAATGATCAGCAGGTGGTTTCCCTGGATGTGCTATCTATTTCCAAGAGCACAGCAAACCTGTGCTCTTTTTGGGACAAGTGCTTGGTCATATTTTGTCTAATCCTACAGAAAAGTGTCAATTAGAGTTTATGGTTTATGCTCACTGGCATATCTACTCCATCTCTGAAACCTCACTTCCAGTTAGCTATTAGTCTTCATTAGATCCTTTTCCTGCCTTTGGTTGGTTGGTTGGTTGGTTTTTTCCTTTTTGTGTGTTTTTTTGTTTGTTTTGTTTTGTTTTCTTTTGGTTTGGGTTGTTCTGTCCTTTCTTCTTGCAGATCTGTAATGTTTGGACACTCAACTGCCTCATAGACTTAATCTGCTATGAAATTTATTTATATTATTTTTGTGTATTCCCTCTAATGATTTAATGACTAAATCCAGATTAAGGGAGAAAAACCCAAAACCAGCCCTGCACCCAGACTGAAGGTGGATTGAGCCTGTGTGGTCCTGGAGTAGTCTCCATGCCATCACTGGCTGGGCTGCCCTAGCAGGCACAGTGAGGACAAGCAAAGGGAGGTTGTGGCCATACTGGGGTGCATTTGAGATTGGAGTAAATCTACATTTTGATTTGGATGAAATGTCTGAATCTGCTTCCTTATCCTTGATTAAAGAGAATACTTTGCCTTCCTCTGCCAACAGCAAACCCAAGTACCTGAAGTATGTTTATGCATATAAAGTCATTTGATTTTAAGGAGGCAATCACACGACCTAATCAAATTCTGCTTTTGTTTATACACTTGTAAAAAGGGAATAACTCTACAGTTGTGTGTATTGCAATTATCCTTAAGTGTATATTGTAATTATCCATTACCCCTTACATACATGCACATCATTCTTTGATATTTCTGTGTAACCCAGAAACCGACATTCTTAAAAAATAAACTACCCAGGCTCTCAGTTGCCATGTGGCAGATATGATCAAAACCATTTCAGGAGTAATAAAGAAGACATTTTAGGAATAGTTTATTCTGTGTTACCACCAGCAAATGAAATATAGAAAAGCCCAGTGGAAATTAGAATGCAATAATAAGTAATCATTCTAACCCCTACATTGCTGACGAGGCAGCATAGCTGCACAAATAGTACAATGCTGAAGAGCTAAAATTTGGAACCTTTTCCATAGCATTCATTAATTTTTCAAGTAATCAAAACAAGTTTATACGACAGAAAATGAAACACAATCTTTTAACCAAATTGGCTAATCTATACTCTTAATAAAAAAACCACTAATGATAACAAAACAGCTGAACATAAATTTTTGTTCTGCTTTTACTCTGTCTGCTCATTTTAGTTACAGTCTTCACTGTACATTAGTAATCAAATACTGGGAATAAATCACATCCTTTTTCTCCTACTTACTCTTTATCCCTGACTCCTCATCCTCTGTCTTACCTGAATAATAGATCTTTATGTTGCCTCAAGCCATCTACTCTACAGCATTTTTCAATTTGCTGTTGAGTTCCAGAACATGAGACACTGTCACCCATTTCAGTTCCTTGCTGTGTAAAATCAATAGGAGTTCAAAATATTTATTTTAGTCTGTACTTTGGAGGTGAGCCTGTTTCACACCAAATCCTATTCCCAATCAGTGAGCTTGGCCTAATAATCCCACCTCAGGTTAAACCCTCTGGTGTGCTTAGCTCTTTTTATGAGTCACAGGTAAACAGACTGATGTGCATAAGGTAGAATATTTTTCATAGGTTCACCCAGCATGTTTCCTAAAGAATTATAGGATTAACCTCCCTAATGTCTTTCTTAAAACAGAATTAGCTATTCAGGCAGTAATTTATTAAATACTGCATTGCATGGTGCTATAGTTTTCCAGATTGACATTTACAGAAGCCTCATGTAGCCTCTGATTCAGGGCAAGTTATGCATTACCATATGAACCCAAACATTTGGATGTTCTGAATTCATGTTCAGCTTTTAAATGTGTGCATTTGAATTTGTTATGTGCATGGCAGGTAAGACATGTACCAGGAAGGCTCCAAATAGCTACCTGCAGCCCTAAGTACCTAATTTGTGCAGAGAGTTGAATAAATGGGCATATAAATCAGGTGTGCACAGACAAAAGAAAAGCAGTTACAAGAATCTATGAAAACCCATTCCTAAATTTGTGCCTGCAAAAAAGGTGGCTCGATCAGAACTTTTCTGATGAACAGTGTTCAGTGTGGCTTTTACAATGGCTTACCTTGTGAAGGAAAAGTAGTGCATTATCAGTTGCATGTATCTTCACTGGTCTGTAATGATTTCTGTGCTGGAGTGCTGTTCTGCACACCTCGGTCATGTGTGCACTGCAAGTGTCTGGCTCTCAGGGTGAATTTAGGGGTCTGTTCCTGCAAGGACCTAGCTGCTTGGATACAGTTTCAGAATCCAAATGCAAATTCAGTAGAAAATAATGATCCCTTTTTTCATAGTGGTTTTGAACTTTGAGAAATTCTTGCAAGTGTTTGCAGAATCCTTTTCTCATCAAGAGTTCACCCAACCCCTGTTAATTTTGATTAAGATTTCCTGATCATTCTTAAGGACTCAGTCACGGTTATATGCAGAGAAAAAATTCATATTGTAACAGGCACAACTAAACAGGCTTAGATAAAAAACAAACTCTGTCTATACCCAGAGAACAGCTTAATGAGGATACTTAGGAATAATTAATTAGTCAGAGGCTTTTCACCTTCAGGCTGGTGGCTCATGTTATATTTAGTATCAGTGTAGCTTGTTGGTGAGTGCCCTCAGTAAAAGAGAGAGCTCTGCTCTCTGGGAGCTGTACTGGGGCCATGTCAGAGGGACAGCCCCTGAAATGCAAGTTGTGCTGGCTCATGTCCCTGTACCAGGGGACTGGACCCTGGTGCTTCATGGGCATCTAAAGAGAGCAACTGGCAAAGCTTCAGCTCCAAAAAATCTCCACGCCAGCGAGACACATCTGCTCATATGTGCTCTGCAAGTCCTCGTTCATCATCTGCTGCCCTTTGTTCTGTGCAGGGCTGCTGGAGTGCAGTTACATTCATCTGTGCACAGCATCTCAGCAGTGGGATGTCTCGTGCAGTCACTGAATGGCAGCAGCACAGTGGTGTCCCAAATCCCTTTCAAGGATGCTGTTCTCAAACACTAGAGAGGCTTAGCCCACGTTGGCCACTGAACAAGGCATCCCTTAAGCCCATTAAATTCACTTCTGACTGGGACAGCTCAATAGTGCAGTGCACTGATAGTGCACTGATAAGTGCTGGTGTACAACAGCATATGTTAATACAGAGTAGGCACTGCCTGCATCGCACCCATCCCTCATTTGTAGCAATGCTCTCATCCTTGTGACTTCCCACCCTCTGCTCTGTAGGTAGGAGTAACACAAGAAGCCATATTGCTGCTATGGTTGGCACACACAGAGTTGTGGGGTTTTTTTAAAGCTTCCTCTCCGGATACTTGATGACAATGTATTGACACTGAAATTTACTAGGAAGACAAAGCTGATGCTAGTGAGGATTAGATGCATCTGAAGAGGTTAATCATGAAAAAACACCCTTCACTTGGTCTGTTTTCTACTTTCTTCAGCTCAGTCCAGAACTATTAATAAAACCATTACGCACTCGGAATTATTTGCTGCCAACCACAATCTATCAAGATTCTCTTCAGATAGCACTCCTAAGATGTTTTTCTACGTGAAACCTTCTAATCTCTCTCTCGAGTTCCACTAAAGGATAGTAAAATTTGGTAGCACAGGGCACCTTCAAGATTTTTCTTGTAGGGTTTGCAGGGTAGTAGATTTAGAAAAATCTGAGGATAGAGTAGCACTGTCCCTTTTTAACACAGAAGCTCACCTCATAGAAAGGGAAGTGAAGGGCATGGGAAAACATCCTGCATGCTTTGCGACATTATAAACCTATATCCCATTAATTCCTCAGTCTCTTTGATGAAGTACACTGCCTGAGGTGCAAATTAGTGCCACTTTTGTGCATTGAACTTGTCCTTAAGAGAGGAAGTGCTTCAGAACCACCTTCTCATTTCAAAAGTACAACAGAATAGTTGTCAGTATTGACCTGAGCTAGATTAAACTAGCTACCTTGGAATTTAAATCTTTATGTCCCATTAATAATCCCCTGAACTATCCAGTCTACCACAATATAGTTCTTCAAAAAGTAGGCAAACTAGTCACAATTAAGCTTCTAAAGTTTCTTCCAGTTTAGTATGGAAACATTTCAAATTACACCCAAAGAGATGTTGCTGATCTGCATTACTGACATTATTAGCATTCATCTGTTTTTGTTTTCCAGCTTATTAGATGTAAATATAAACTTAAGCCTTCTGTCCTCCTGTGAAGAACTTGTGGGATGAAGCAAAGATGGATTATGTCCTGTGAATACAATTTTGCATAATCTGATAATTTTTTGCATAATCTGGTCATTATAGGCATAGTTTTGTTTTAACAAGGTTAGAATTGTTAAACATCTAACATTCACAGTACATTTCTGTGTTTACGAAATTGTTTCAGTGATGGAAAAAAATCCTCCATGCTTCTTACTTCTCAAATTTGAGGCCATATATGCAGATGATATTAGGAAGTTACTTTTGATTTTCAGTTGGTACTGCCTGGCAAGTGGAGGAATTCCTGTTGGTGTGGTGGGATCAGGGCAGTAAAGAATAAGGCACCTTTCTAATAATGTCATGATTCTGCAGGGATCTCTTACAAGGGTTTCTCTGCTTTTTTGAATAGCTTCATTAATTACAGAGTGGCTGTTTGTGAGAGCATCATTCATGTGGAAATCAGGGATAGGAGGAAGGCCACTCTAATGCCATCCATTAAAGTATGGTCCACTGTAGGATAGCCCATTAAAGAGAATTACTGTCAGGGTTTCACTGATAGTATTTCTGAGAAGGGGTGATTTTTCTCTCCTTCACTCACTTCAGCAAGGGGAGAATGAATGTTGGATGCTACATCAAAGTCTCTTACAAGTATTGAGTTTTAAGATCCATTTTGCAAGGGCCTTTTAATAACATTTAGGAAGCTGACAGGACAAACCAAGGTCTAGTTTAGCTAATGGAGATCTGTGGACGAGACCAATTGGATATTTTATTTTTCAGTCATGACTTAAATATGTTGAAAAATATGCTTGTCTTAGAAAATAAAATGGCAGTAGTCCAAATTGTATGATACTAATTCACTTTTAGAAATTAAAATGCTATCAGAATTTATTAAAGAGGAATGCTAGCAGTGAATTTGAACACCTTTCTATAGATTTTAAAAGCTTTTATTCTAATGAAAATAAAAATAGGCTGTCATGGATATTGCTAGCAGCTATGCTTAAAGTTGAAGTTGTCTTACATTTTGTATTAAAAAAATCCAAAACAATTATTTGGGTGAAAATTTTCATGTTATGTGTGTGGTTCTAGCTGAATTCTTGAGGAATAGCTGCCTATCAAAGCCACAATATACCACAACCAGTGTGGTTTGTTTTTTTTTTAAAAAATTCACCTTGATTCTACTATTTACAAAAAGTTTTCTATATTTTTATTCTAAATGGAATTGTCAGTGCTAGAAAGGAACTGAGACAAGTACTGCAGCACGTTCACTACAACTGCAGCCCTGCCAGTTCTGAGGATACATCTGTGCACCTGCAAAATTCAGCTACGGGATTAGCGAAGGGAGAGAATGCTTTAATTTTTTATTTCAGTGGCACTTCTGGAGAGCAGATTGTGCCAAAAATGCAAAATTCACTAATTAATCCAAATCACAGCTGTTCAAGAGTGGATTACTTTAAAAGAAAAGAACTAGCCTCTGAATCATGCCATGATTTAGTGGGACTTGGGTGCACTGCCACACAACTGTGGAAATAAATACTTTGGGCTTGAAACGTGCAAACTAAACAGAGGCAGGGAGGGCATGGCTGTAGGGTGGCTGCTCAGCTAACTGGTTTCTTTTACCTTTCTGTGCAAGGTTACTTTATTGTAGCCTTCGCTTTTTCCTCTCTGTAATTGCAGCAAAAGTCACTTTTTACCTGAAGTGTTTTCACCCTTTTAAGGCTCTCTGTGCTATTCTTCTCTGTGTAACCATGCCAGTACTCACAATACAGGCGTGCATGCACGTATTGTTAATAGAAAGTCCTGAACATTTTTAGGCACTTAACAAAAAGCAGATGTTCATGGTCGTTCCCCTTGCCTTCCCTTTTAAAATTTATGAGTGAGCTCGGTGCTCAGAACACCAGCAGTAATGCCAGTCGCTCAAGGTTGGCATAGCACGAAGGGAAGCTTCCTGTCGTGCTGAGCGCTCGGGGCCCCGTGCAGGCTGGTGCTCAGGCAAGCTTGCCTGATCTTCCCTTCCAGCTGCAGAAGCACAGAGAAGCACCCCTGGTCCTGCTGCCACAGCACGGAGGCAGCGCCTGACCTTGTTTGCTTAATCCTTTCCACCTCTGATTTGGGAGTCTCACGAGGCCAAGCAAGGCAATGAGCATCCCTGCCGAGCTGCCCTCCTGCAACTCTGCTTTTGGCAGTGGAGGCTCCCTTAGCAGAGTCCTGGCTGCACACTGTCCTAGTGTGTGATTGCAGTGGAGGGGACTCTCCAGCAAGGAGCAGGCACAGGGAATTCTGCCTGTCCTGTGTGGACACTGACAAGTTGGTCAGAAAGATTTTCCAGCTCTCGGCCTGTTCATGAGAAGTTGCTTTCTCAGGAGCAGGGCTGAGAACCAGGAGAAGTTTGTGTAAATTATCTTGGTGTTTTTGTAAAATATATCTCGCAGGTGGTGTTTTTTACATATGTTATTCTTTGTAAAATATATCTCGCAGGTGGTGTTTTTTACATATGTTATTCTATCGTGTTACTCTGTAACTGACCAGTGATGTGAGAGAGGTGTTCACCCATGAACCAGTGATTGTGTCCTGCTCTAGTGATCCTGGTTACAAAAAGGACAAGATTTTCTTAATGAATGGCTTCTTTCATCTGAAGTTCATGCTGCATTCTTCGCCGTTATTGGATTTGGTGCGACAGTCCTGGAGCACCTGCCCCTGCCCTGAAACACCTGGAGGTGTTGCTGCCCTGGAGAAGCCCTGCAGCCACACGGGTGTGGTGCCTCTTTTCAAGGCTCATTAGCACCGTGCAGGCTGAGCTGCTCGTGGTCCTGCCGTAGCTGTGGCTGACAGCTGCTCAGGAGGGCTCCCACCACACTCCAGTGCACCACAGCCCAGCCTAATCTGGGAGGCAGCAACTTCACCTGCTGCCGAGCTGAACAACTTTGTGTATTCGGACACGCGAGGCCACTCACACCAGCTCGAAGAAGTGTTGTGGGATCTCTAGTGCATCAAATACTTACCTTTGTTAAAAATTAAAAGCTGAGTATGTGTTTTAACTGGGACTGCAATGGCTTTGTGTTCCTGCTGCTTTTCTTCAGGTGCTGCTCAGTGTGCAGCAGATAGATGCTCCCTGTAGGTGCCGTCCATGGCACTGGGTTGATCTCTGTGGTGAAGCGCTAGGGAAATGCATTTTAATAACAAAATCCAAAACAACTCAACTTTGGATTACATGGATGTTTAGTTTTATAACTAGAGGAAAAAACCCAACAACCTAGGCAGCCCGAGATGTTGAGATATTAACCTAATAAAACTTATTCAGTCTCTGCTTTTTAGTATTCTGTTTCCTCCTCTGCCCTTCTTAACACAAAAATATTTGCTTGCGGCAAATCCATAAAAAAACCATATTAGGAGAATTGCATAATATCCCCTAAAAATAGGAAGCAAGAATCTGGGACTATGGAAATTCATTTTACTCAGCTAAATGAATGACTGAACATGAAAACAAAATTGTTAGCAAGTTACTGTGCTGCCATGAAAGGTAAGTCAGCTCAGTTGTCTTGGCTGGGTGTCATATTTTGTGCTGTGCTCACTGGGAGACTAATTGCTTGAAATAAATATTTGAAGATCTCCGTGTCTGGTCCTTGTAAGCTGTTTGATCAGTTTGGTGTTCGGATAGGATCTGTTTTTCATAAAACCTTTAAGATTGCTGTTAGGCAATTTCTGTGCCATGTTATCCCAGCCATATAAGTGCAGTGAGAGATGGAGCTTAATGAGGTCTCATGTTTATTAACATAAGGGTCTGGGAATGGTCCAGCAATAATTAATATCATATAGGTCATCCTTCCTTCCTTCCACACTCTTTCGAGCTCCTTTTGGGAGGATTACTTCCAGTTCTTATCCCTTCAGTCAAATTTTCTAAGAACTTGCAAATTGAAGAAGTTGAAAGGAGTTTTTCCTCTATCCATACCAGACTTTATCAGCACTTTATCAGCACAGATTTCTGAAGTGGTGTCTGCTGCTAAGTGTGTTTCCATCTGCATGTATCAGGAACCCCAGGATTCCTCTAGACTGCTTTGGGGTGAACATTTCTTTCCAACCACTTTCCTCCTGGAAGAAGCCACGAAAATAATCTCAGGAGGCCCACCATCCCTTTTTCTCTTTCCTTTCCAGAAAACAAAGTTCCTTGCTTAAAGGTTGCTCTGTGTTTCTTGTTTCTTGTGTTTAAGTCCTCAAATCCAGCAAGAATTTATTAATGTTGAAGGATAAGGGGAATGCTGTAAAAAACTCCTTACTGTATGTTTTCCCAGTGCATATTTGGGCACAAAGGGATGTTTGGTTTACTTTATTTAATGTCTCTCAGCTGAAAAACTTGTGATTTGCTTCTTTCTATGCTGGGTGTTATCTGTGTAGCTCTGGAGCATAGTGCCAGTAATGTCTTCACAATGCTTGTTTCTGGAAGGTACTTTCTTCTCTGTACAAAGTGCCATGATAGAACTGTAGTGCTTTTATGCAGAATAACAACTGATAATTTCGTGCCCCAAGCTTGTATCTTGAGGGTTGATTCAGCAGAGAGGAAAAAAAAAAAATAGAAGCAGAAAAAAGATCTGGCTCCTTTTTTATAGGACTGTGCAGAGCTGATTGTTTTTTATAGCTTAAATAGCTCTGCACTCTGGCTGGATGGTATGGGTTGCAGAATTATCCCGTGCTGAATTGGATCCTTCTTTCAGTGGCCTGTGTCTCTGACCCACACTTTTCTTATCTTCCCTGTTGAAAGTAATTATACTCCAGTGTGGCATAGTACTCCTGTGCTAATAAGAAAATACTGTTGACAGTTGTGATGGATGCACCATCCACTTAGGGAGCACAGAAGAGTTAAACTGATTGCATTTTTTCAGTCTGTGCATTTCTCTGCTTATTGTTTGTGTCCTGCTGTTGGGAAAAACAGGTTAGTTGCATAGTAAATCTCTCTAATCAACACAGGAGAAGAACAAAAAGAACAAACACCCTAATTTGTTAGAAGCGTGGTCATTTGAAGGATACATTCTGGGAGATGTGTCCCTCTCCTTCAGAAAGGCTTGTTAATATGGGCATAGCTAACCAGGATCTCAGGAGAGGACAAGGGCTCACTCATTAAAATCAGCTGTATAAACAGCTTACATAGCAGATATCTGTCCTAATGATGCTTCTGTTACCTCTCCTCATCCAAGCAATGTGCTCCCTAAAGCTTATAAATCCAAAGCTAAAGAAAGGGGCTGGGTTCTGAACTCGGGTGCTCACCCTGTGCCTGTTTGCTTTCAGAGGCAATGAATTCAGCTCCCTTTACATCCTTCTTCTTCCCTTCCCTCCCTCCAAATTAAAGCTCACCTCCATTTGGAGACATCCCCAGTGAGAACTTTTCCTTGCTGTGAGTAAGGAAATTCATGCTGTAGTGAACATACGAAAATACTGCTGGGTGACAAGGCATGAATGTGTGTACTGACTCCTCATGAGACACTGCTGCAGTGTTCCATGCATTTATTAACCATGCAGTGCTGTGATTTGCAAAAGTTGGATGCATAATTGCAAGATAGCATTTCTGGGCATAAATTCGGGGCTGTGGTGTCTGCAAAGGATGGATCTAAAGGGATTTGGGGGGTGGAAAGCAGGGATTTTTTTTAGGAGGATCTTATTATAATTATTAGGTACAGGGCAAGAGAAGACTAATTAGGGACATATGATTGAACTCATCTAGGATGCACTGGGATCAGAAGGAAACATGGAGGTCTACACAGTCTTCTGAAGGAGAAACATCTCTATAAGCAATATTTCTTTCTCATTTCAGAAAACCACTAGCTCTTCTCCTGGTCCTGGTTTAAATTTCTTTCTAGGAAAGAAAGAAGTAAAATTTTGCTTCTCATAATGAGAATATTTTTTTTCTGGACATGTAGTTTGTTGCTCTACCAGCCCCTGACCAAGTCCAATATTTTAGTTCTGATATTGAAAGCTAAGGGTTTTCAGACCAAAACAAGGCTTGTATGTGACTAGCAGGCATGATACTGAAGCTCATCAGGAGGTGCTTAAATACAATTATCTCTAAATATCATCTGTTGCTTGTGCTGGCTACAGTGAGAAGATTCTCTGGGAAAGCAGCTGTTCATTTTTAGAAAATATAAAAGCTTAAGCGAGTTCAAGCCTGTTGCCTGTATGGACACAGTTTCATCAGAGTAGCTCACATTAATGAATTACAATTCCCTGCAATGCTGGAGTAAGTGTTAACCCATCTTATGTAACTTTGTCTTACAGTCTGAGATATGTCACAGCTCAGTGTGTCATTAAGTCATTAGCAAATGCTGTTTTCCTCTGTAGGAAAAAACTCATATGTATTTCTTAGCCACTGATTTTAAGCTGATTCTTAGTTATTATTTTTATCAGCCCAGCCCTACTTGTCTCTTTATTTAATGATGGAATCCCCATAGATCTTTTTGTCACCAGATAACAGCTTTATATTAAAATTTGAAAAGAATACAGATTTGAATACAGACAACTTAGCCATTTGTGTGTGGTCTTTTACTCCTGTGGAGTTAGGTACTTCCAGAACATCTGAAAGCACCTTCTTGCCTGCTTGGTAGGCAAGCTGGATACCTGAGATGGGATTGGCAGTGAAACTTTGGCATCTTGCAAAATGAGCAATTCTCAATTCCCAAATTAACTCATCATGCAGTTATTCCAGAATCATCTGCAGCTGTACATGATGGACACTCATTTCTCTTTAAGTTTTTAGGATAATGGAAGATGTTAGAAAGTAAAATATCCAACCACAGAGGATATCCTCTTTAATTCAAATACTTGTCTCCCAGTCTGGGTGTATTTCCACTAGGGCTATCAGCATAACCTCCAAAAAGTGATTTTTTTAAATCTCTGATAGGGTGTTCTCTCACTGTAGCACAAACAAAGAGTTCTGCTACTTGTAGAGCTGTTTCTGCCCAAGAGCAGAGCAGGAAGAATTTTCCCCTTCAGTTGTAAGTAAAGGACATACAGTTTCTATAGCACTCTCTTCAACATGCAGGTTTGGGTTTTCTATCCCATTACTTGTGATTTAGTGATGCTCTGTTGTATTCCAGTAGTGCAGCCTATGCCAGTATTTCCATTATAACCCATTCTCACAGGTTTATAACTCAACACTAAAAATGTACTCTACCAATTTGAAACTTGGCATATAATGTCTCATCTCATCCTCAAAATGACAGGTTTTTTTCTTTCCCTTTGCCATCCTTCCAATAAGAGGTTACATTTTTGTTGTATTTTTAAATAGAAGATACTGTCCTTTCTGTTTTGATAAGGGGAAAGCCTGCCTGATCATTAAAATTGCTAAGAGAGGAGGACATTATAATAGAGGATGCATGTGAATAAGTGTTGTTGATGTTATAATACCTACAATAAGTATATGGATGCAGAGAAGTATTACCTTCCAAATGAAAACCAGGGAATGTTTATTGAAATGATTGAAAAGGGTTTTTTTGTTGTGACTTTTTTCCTAGCTGTTGATTTACCCTTAAAATAGTGTTCTCAAAGGTAAAGATGTTTTAGCTGCTGAACAATATTGTTTTTCAGGCTGAATGAAGTAAAGGAAGACTTCACAGCATAGAAGCAAAATAATGATATTTTTCTCTTTTCTCATTTGATAAACACAGTGCAAAAGGAATATAAATTCTAACTTTGGTGTTGAGACCAACTACCAGGTGTAGACCTGTAGTTAGCACAGTGCTATGAATCCACAGCAGGAATAAGCAGCAAACCACAATGTTTCCAATAAATAGACACTTGTGGGAAGAGGAAAGTTAGCAGTGAGTGACGAACTAAGAAATGTGAGGCTTGCATGATCCTTAGAGTTTACACCGTCAGGAACTGAACCTCTGATCCACAGGCTCTATCTGAAGCCTTATATTCCAGTTCAGGCTAGTGTGGGTGTTATAGACATAAAAAAATCAGGATTTAAATCTAATTTCTCCTTCACTACCTGTTTCCTTGGAGCCAACCATTTAGGAGTTGAAAGCTGCATCATTGCCTTTAAAAGAAGTTTCCTATCCACTACAAAAATGGTCAGAAGGCTTCACAGTGATGTTTCTTTTTGTTATAAATTTACTTTCAGGCATTTATTTTTCCATTTATACAGTTAAATTTATGTTTACCATAACCACTTTATTGGTACTAATTAGTAGAAAGGGTATGTAAGAAGGAAATTTTATGGAGGGTGTTTATTAATAAATTGAGCTATTATTTTGTCATATATATCAAAACTATCATAACATGTTCAGTATGTACTCTTACTATAGCTAAGCTGTCTTTCTCTTAAATCCCAGCTGTTTTGCTTTTTCAGTTGTCTGTAATATGTTCATATATCATCAAAAGCAGAGAATGTGTTTCCTAACAAGTTCAGTTCCATCACTTGATTTCTAAAATCAGTAATTAGGTCAAAGACTATTTTGTACCCTTTGGCAGAACCAGTGGCTCTCAGATATGAAATAGAATAGATGTATGTGGAACTGAATCTTCTGAGGGCATAAAATCAGGCTGCTCAGCAATTTCTCACATCAACTTTAGTCCAGGCCATCACTGCTTAAACCAGTGAGATTCTGCAGTGTAAAATGAATGCAGGGCTGAGAGACTCAGATCTTTGTTTTTTGCAGGAAATAAGTTGCAGGTCAAAAAAACCTTCCAGGTGGAAGCATCAGAAGTGCCCAGTGCAGCCAGGAGTTCTGTAAACCCAAGTTTCCTGTTAGAAGAATTGATTCACTTTAGCATATTTACCTCCTGTAAAAGGGGGCTGGGTTTGTTTCTGGAATACACAAAGAAGAAAGTGATGCTGAGAACCACTGGGGTGCTCAAGTTAACCACAGCACTGTTTATTGAGAGCACCTCTCCTGCCATGGGGAGTAGTGCTGCTCGTGTAGAAAAGCAGAAAATGCCCAGCCCAGACTTGTTCACTTGAGGAATGGAAATATTAAACACCTCCTGCTGCTGGACAGAGTGCAGGCTGCTGCTTCTGTTTTGGATGAAGTCCCCTGAAATGCTTCTTTTTTGAGTCAGGGGTTTTTTTTTGCAGCTTTGTAGAAGAGATTCTCTGGCAGCCATGAAATATATTAAAATAGTGTTTGTATTTTTATCCTAATAGTTGGGAAAATTGCAAGAATCATTATGGGTAAAATACTCCAGTGTTGTATATTTTCCTAAAACTGAGGCATATCATAGATTATTTGTTAATATGCAGTGTATTATGGTAATTATTAACTGTCATATTTCATTTCTTCTCATGAACATCCAGCACCATTTTTAAGGGGCCACAGAAGATAACATGTTCTCTGCAGCTGATGGCACTCATCATTGTAATTACTAAGTACCCTTAGCTGACTGTTTGAAATTTTGCTGTAAATTCAAATGAAAATGTGAATGTTATTGGAAAACATGCAGTTACATTTGGAGTTTATTTGCTAATCATGTGCAAATCCCTGTCAAAGTTATAGGATTATGACAACCAATGCAAATTTATCTAAGTGTTTTTTGCTGCTGGATGTATAAATTGTACAGAGAATAAATTTTCTATTTGTTCATAGGCACAGAAGAAGCGAAAATCCAATGAATCTGCAGATACAGAGCTCTGTCTTAATGAGGTGAGTGGGGATCTTTGATATTTCACAGCACAGGTGCCTCCCCATAAGAAAATATTATCATGGGCTACCTCACACTTTTCTTGTCAGTTTTGTTATGTTTGGATATCATAATGCAATAAAGAATGATCTTACTTAAAGTTTAGAGCTGGGCTCAAAGTGTCCTCTGCTGATTTTATATTTCAGTAACTGTATGCACATGTTTAGGGAGATGCCATAGTAATCACCATTGCACCTAGCAATGATTATTTCATAATCTTCACCCATGGATTAAATTTTATTAATTGTTATCCAGAAATAACTTGTCAAACAAAGTTGTTCTGTTGACTGTCCAGAAGGTGCAGTTTCTCTGGGGGTCCTGCTGTTGCTGTTATAAAATAAACTGGCATGATAAACACAGTTCCCTAAAAAATGACATACTTTAACACATGGAAGCATTGCTAAAGAAAGCATTTTTTAATACTCTCTTCTCTTTTTTTGAAGTGTGTGGTACTGATGTTAACCAATTTCAAAATATTGTCATTTTGACATCTGTTTTGCTGCCTTTTTTATCTTTCCTTTTATGAGACTGATGTGTAGGTATCAGTGGAGGGTGGGACATGAACGAACAAAAGATGAATTTCACAATGCAGACTTAAATCCTTTGCAATGCAAACGTGTGATGGTGACCAAGGCAGGTGTTGTGTCTTGCAGAACGCTCTGGGGAAGGACAGCACAGCAGGAGTCTCCACCAGTCACATATCTGCGGAGAATTCCCTGGCTCTTCCTACCAGCTTCTATCTAAGCACACAGCTCACCCTGATGACACTTGCACTCTCACTCTCTTTGTCCCTGAGCTCATCAGTCGTCTTGTAGCCGCATTACAAAAGGACGTGTTAAAAAAAAAAAAAAAANAAAAAATCTGTTTGCTGTCCTCTGTTGTTTATCTGGAATTCCAGGTCTGGGAGCTAAGCTGAGGCACTCCTGCTAGAACAGTCTCAGCTGGAATTTTATTTTTTTTCTCTCTAAAAAAAGCTTCTTGTGATATTTAGAGGCTTTGTGAAATACTTGGTGCAGTGCTACATTCCAAACCCAAAAGGCTTTTGGGCATGCAGTGTTTTAAAGAGACAGTGTGTAAATTTGCCTGTAAAGCGACCTGGTTGGATTATTTTAATAAT
The DNA here is from genome assembly GCA_013400515.1 of Erpornis zantholeuca. Taxonomy (NCBI): domain Eukaryota; kingdom Metazoa; phylum Chordata; class Aves; order Passeriformes; family Timaliidae; genus Erpornis; species Erpornis zantholeuca. The sequence goes on from VZTN01043079.1 coordinate 157,040, forward strand.
TATTATTTTAATTCTGGCTTTTACCTGAGAAAGAAGATGACGGTTTTTTAAGATCTTGTTTATCTCATTGAATGGTTTTGGTTTTCAAATTGATTGAACTTCAGAGTATCAAGGATGCCAGGCTTTTGTCTAATGGTGAATGTTCTCCCAGAGAGTGGACTTTATGAAACTTCTTCATTTGATAAATTGCTACTGATGTTAAACTCTTTCAGTGTGTTAGCATTTTCCTCTTTAAATGTTTACGTACTGTAAGTGATTCTGCGTTCCCTGCTGAGAAGCCATTATAATTCACATACAGGTATAAAGTATGTCTTTCAGTTAAATTCTCATAAAAATAGTGTGGCGTAGAACCTTCTAACAGTACATTTATCTTTTAATTATAATCATCTAGCCTTAACAAGAGTGAAGATTCTTTAAATTAGCAAGAAGCAGCCATTGTGAAAGCTTGATAAAGATACATTTATTTAAATATGAGGAACAAATTTTGCTACAGGGTTTCAGCTGTACAGTCTATGGTCTTCTATGCTTCCATTGTGATGATATAGTCCAGTTATTATATTCTTTGTTTAATAAAAAAATGGCATACAATTTATTTGCTCTACTAAAACATCATCATCTGTTTATACATACCTGATAATGTCAGATCAAAAAACCACAGGAACTTCATGCCTTACTTCTCTTATCAAAACATTGTAGAGGGACAATAGGTAGTAGGATATAATTTAAAATGCATTTTATTTCTTAGAACTGCTAAAATCAGCACAAAAGGATGGTTGATCCAGTGACAAGGCAGCATCTTGCACCTGTACCCATGCGACTGGCTTATCTCACCCTGGTAGTTCCTACCGCAGACCTTGGCACTGCTGACATGATGAACTGTTTGCAAGACCAGCTCCATAAATTAATTTAATGATTTGGATGGCAATATTACCAGTATACATGATTTAGTCACTTGGTTCTCACTTGGTGACCTTGGCAGCCTGTGCTGGCTCATGATGATTTCCTGCAGTACCTAGAAGGAATTCTTTAAAGCTTCAAATGTCATCAGATAGGCAGCATTTCTCCTAAGGGCTGTCTTTATACCTTACTGTGATGGCTTGTTGACTGTTACAAGCAGTTATGTCTAAGTGATCAACAGTAATCAGTTTTTGTTCCTATTGGAAGTAGAAGATAACCTGCAAACAAAGAATTCATCATGTTGGATGTACGGATTTACCCTGAGACTTACACAATTAGGCCCCGTCCTGCTCTGAAATGTCCAGATCACTCTTTTGCAATACAACTATAAAGTACAAATTACTATCTTATAACTGCACTGAGGTTTGAGTGTGCAAAATACACATCTTGCAAAGAGATTATTGAACCTATTGTCAAGTTCATACTTTGAGATTTTTCCTGGCTAATAATAAACACTTCCATAAATTTTGAAATTCATTTATGTGCTCTTGATTATGGTCACATAATACAGGTTTCAAATGATTCGTATGTGACAGAATTCTACAATACTCTGTTCCACTGAACATAACAAATTGGACAATATTACTTTTTAATTATGTGTTGATAAGAAACTGCAAATTACTTTCAAAGGCAGCAAAGCTGCTTTCAGAGAAGAGATATATAGACCATCATTACCAGCAAAGCCCATGTGGTTCCTGTTGCTCTTCTTGTAGGAGATAATCAAATTATTGAAAACCAGTGGCAGAAAAAAGATTATGAGATTCATGATTTTAAAAATGAATCAAATTCTTTTATGTCAAAAGGAGTTGATAGTATAACCTATTGAAATGCTAATGAACATAACATTGTAATTCAAAAGTCTGACATTATCCAATTAAAAATATTTTCAAAACAAATTCTTAAACATTATGATTATTAAATCCATCTTTGATCCACAAAGCTTTCTTTAAATTATCATTTGTATTCAGCACATTAAACATTTTAGGCAGTATCAAGAATTTTAATAATCTCCCAGTATAGTATACACTTTTTGGAGATTTTTCAATGTTTGGTTTGGTTACAGTATCTCTCTTACACATGATAGCAATTATTAGAGCTTTGACACTGTCTGATCCAGAATAAAAACTATTGATCAGTTATTCTGTAAATAAAAACCTAATGAGCTTCTGATTACAAAAGAAACTGCTGGTTATCTGAGTCAATGAGAGTTACCTTTGGAAATAAAATTCAGATGTAGTAGAGGAAAACATTGTGGTTTTTACAGGTAGCCTAAAAAGCTGAACAGAGCACTTAAGCTTTTGTCCTGTAAATTAAAAGTATACCGAAGTCCTAGTTTAAAAAATTAAAATGCTTATTAAACAGGCAGAAAGGAAAAAAATATCCTTAGGAGTCTGACAATTTACAGGCATCACCATGCAAACACTGGAGGATTTTGCAAAGTTGGATGTGGTGTGGATGATGTCAGTTTAACACAGTGACCTTGTCAATGCAGTCATTTGCTACAGTACTGAATTATGCAAATTGTTTCATTTTTTTCCCCTTTCAGTCACTAAAATATCATGTGTTGAGTGCTTAATGAACAAGCTTAGGCTGGGCTTTATATAGTCCTTTAAAGGATTCATTTTATCCATATAACAATAATATAGGGACTGTCCAAATAAAGATGTACATAGAGATGATCTACTACTCCAGTTGTAAATCTCACCAGTCCAGTTGTGTGTAAATTAAATCATGGGCTACCATAAACATATCCAAATCATCTTGTACTGGGACAGCCATGGTCATTAGTATTATTAACAGCATGTTTATGCCTCTTTTTAAAAGTAGTGCACACAGAGGTAAAATTCTGGCTGAACTGCAATGTATGGCTGAGGTTTTGCAGTCATTGATGTAACTCTAAATTGCACAAATTATTCCAGTGAAAGAGGCACTGAAGGTGAACCTTTCAGATTCTGGCAGAAATAACAGCACCTGAGGGTTTCCCTTGCCCCACCGTGGGTGGTGACAGCACCAGCAGGCAGCAGCCCCAAGGAGTGACCACAGAGCGACTTGGTCAGTGGTGAGGGGTGCAGCCCTTGCTTCACTGAGCTGGCTCCCTGAGATCCCAGCTCCTCGAAGAGGATGGGGATGAGGTGCTGAGCCCGGAGCAGAGCTGTCCTTCTGTCTCCACCCAGGCACTGGCCACTTCCCATTGAGCAGCTTCATTCCCACTGTGTCAGTAGGAAGCATTAGGAGGAACTGGAGTTCTTAATCATTTCAAAGTGTGACAGACTCTGGAGACCTAAACCCAGGCTTTTTCCCTTTTTTTTTCCCAAGGAAATTATGTCCCTCTAAGACCCAGCATTTTTAATGTGAGTGTTCACAATTTTTTGCAGTTCGAATCAGTAGACTGAAAACCTGAAAGTATCTACTCTTGCTAAGCCTGTGCAATTAGGCTGGAGATGAAGAAAACAGCAGGAATCACCTGGAAATCTCAATTTAATTAAAATTTGCAATTGTTGGCTAATCACTATGATATTTCCATGAAGTAAAGATGGTGAGAAACCAGTGAAGGAGAAGAGCAAAACTCAGAACAGCTCCCTGAAGGGACATAAATCTTATATATGTCATGTGACAGGAGTATCTCATACTTAGCTTCTAATAAAAGAGCTGGATTCTGCTGCAACAGCAGCTCCTTCAGAGCAAGCAGTAAAAGATGGAAGCACAAGCAGTTATTCATGCAACAATTATAACTTCCTTTCATAAAATGCAATTCTTTGTCTTCAATACCAAGGTGGATCTACCTCACTGAAAAATGTATGTTCACTGACATTCTTTCTTTCTGCATGAAACTGTTCTGCATTCTGCACGTTCTGCATTAAAAGTCTGCTGGGCTAAAGAGGCCTCTGGGGTTGTTTTATGCCCACAATGTTAGTCAGATTGTACCTGATGTCCCTGACATCAAATAGAAATATATTTGGTTCTGATGAACTTGGCAGAGAAATTAATCCAGTGACTTGTTAAATATTTCTCATCTTTAAATATTTGCTTTTTCTTAGCAGCCAGATCCTCCAGTGACATTTCAATTATTGGCTATTTCAGCATCTCTTTAACTTTGGAAGGTCATTTTGTCCAACTCCACAGTATTCAACTTTACAGAATTGGTTCGGTGCTGGTTTCCTGGTTTTCTTTTTTAATTACAGGCTTCACTTTTATGGGAAAAAAAAAAAAAAAAGATGTGATCAGGAATATGTCTCCACTGAACTAAGAACACCCTTAATGGGGAGGAAATTGAAAGTACCCATTTTATCTCTTTAGCACTGGTTTGACTTGAATAAGCTAAAACATGTTGTTGTTATTCCCCAGATGGAATTTAAAATTCAGTTTGGTACTGAATAGGGTTGAAAACTTTCAAACTCTTTACAAGCTATTAGAAATATTTAAATACTTCTAATGCATTTTCCACCTGGAATTTCAGTGAAATAGACAAAGTCTCACTAAGTAGTAAATTCTTACATGAGTAAGAATTCTCTTTGGGAAATTTTGATTGCTCCATTCTTAAGGTAAAGTCTGGGAGGATGATGAATTCCCATTTTTAACTCAATATTATCTTGACTTTTATACTCCCTTGCTTCGTGTTCTCCTCTTATGTTTGCCTCCAGGCAATGTTTATATTTAATAGATGCATATTAGATGTGGACACCTCAATAGTCAGAAGTCAACTCCTGCAACTCCTACAAGATGTTCCACCTCTTTTTATCATTCATAAAAGAGTGAGCAACAAATTCAAGATGTGCTATAAAAATTTCCTGAATTTTAAAGGAGCACAGAGTCATCAAATTTCTCAGTAGCATTTCTTACCAGTATTAGACCATAATATTCTGAATTGGTACTGTCTAGACTACTCACAAGAGTCCTCTGAGCACATTTAACCAGAGTTAAAACAGTTTCTCCTGTTTTGTCTTATTCAAGTGCCAATAGCTGTTGCCATGCATAGAATTGGAGCTAATTGTTGCTGAGATTAAAACACCCAAACCTTAGACCCTTTTCACCTCCTTGTAGTGATCCCTACATTATAATTCTTTTGCACTGCTTTTTAATCTGTCAGAAGGAGAATTTCCTAGAATGCAGAAGAAAATGAGTCATAGATTTAAGGCCAATTTTCTTCAAATTTCTCCTTCCAAAATACCAAAATATCTGGCTTCTTATAAACTTTTTTCCTCTAAAGCCTTTGTGTCTGCTCCATCTCTCAGGCCTGTCCAGCTGGGGTGAAGCTTATCCTGCACTAACAAACCTGTCAGAGTTACATGCTGACAAATAAGTCATGCCAGGCTCGCTAGCTGCAGCTCTTCAGCTGAGTAAGGAGCTGATTTTGGCCACTGCACTTGTCCTTAGGTCAAAGCTTAAATGCTACAAAAGCTAAACCCCACAAATGTATTGAACCACAGGGAGGTGTAAACTCCTTCAAGCACAGAAGCCAGCAAATCTACTGAAACTCTGGAGTAATTTTCAAAATAAGATTAAAACATTATGGTCCTCTCATGGTAATGTTTATGGAATAGGATATATATGACAGAAGGAAGCTGGAGGAATGGGAGAAAGCCTTAAGATGCAAAAATTACTGTTTAGGGAACCACCATTTATTTTAGCAGGAGATACTGCAGAAAGCACGCTGCTGAGAGAGAGAAATTATATGTCCCACTGAGGATAAAACAGGGAAATCATGGGTTTTTCCTTTGGCTCTGTGGATTAGGCAAAGGAAAATGTTCCCCCTTTTGAGAACTGAAGCAATTATTTTGGGAAGATGCTGACCTAAATGCTGGAAGCACAGGGTCTCCCTCTGACATTCCCAGACCTGGCTGTTAGCAGTGACATCTTCTGCAAGCATTGGGGTGAGACAAAGGCTTTGACCTTTAAGTGAAAGTTGAGACAGAAGGAATGTCTTTAAGGGTTATTAGAGGTGGGAAAAAGCCTCACAGGGGATTGTATCTGGCAGTTGGGAGTGCACAACCTGGACTGAGCTGAGTCACACATTGCTGAAAAAGAAAACTAAGTGGAGGTAAAAATTGAAAGAAAAATATGGCCTTGATTTTTATATTGCTGTTTCTCTGGGAAGTGATGCATAAAATCAACCTCTTACCTCTTCCCAGTACCCTATATTGTTTCTGGATAAAAAGAAAAACTAAATCCAGAATGCAGGCAGTGGGAGAAATTGCTTCAAAGCACTCCAACATGTGGGAAGCTTAACTGGTGGCAATTATTAATCTCCATGTTCTCCCCTCCCCCAAAATTATTGCTACTGAGTTTGCTCTGACAGGGGTTGTGTGGTGTTTTGTGTAGCATTACCTAGTACTGAAATGATTAGCTGTGATTAGTACTGCTCAGGCTGGGAAGGTGTATGTGTCTTTCACCTGAGGAGGGTATGCTGAATTTTGCACTTTTTGTGTAAACTAGAAGTTGACAAGAGCTGCAGCAAAAAGGAAATAGAAGCAGAAGGCTCACATAAAGTAATTTTTGTTACACTGTGATGATAAAGTGATTAATTGAGGGTAAGCAGAAATGGTGATGATAAAGGTAACAGGAAGGACCCAGGAAGACTGGCATTCACTGTGATCTGAGGATATCCAATGTTAGTACAATGTTAGTATTTTCCTGCACTTTTTTCACCGTTTTTTTCTCTTTTTCTTTTTCCAAAACTGTCTAGAACATGCTTCCATTTTCTGGAGGAAATTCTTACGCAAACAGTTACCTTCTTGTGTAAATTCTGTGTTGTCATGGATTTCTGTACATCTCACTGCAGGTTATTACGTGTCAGGTCTTCAGTCATAATGGCTGGTAATTTGTTGTGAAAAAAAACAAACCAAAACCACTGTTCACTTGTTCCTGTTGACTTACTTAGACATTGCTCTGAGGACATTGCTCTTTGGACTGTCCACACTTTGGAAGTCAATCCATGATGTTTGGCGTTTTCTGTTAGCATAATCCTCCTGCATTAGTATTGTACATATCCAGGAAACAATCCCTCTCAATAAACGTTATTCTCTTTTTTTATTAAAAAGCATGTTTTTGTGAGAACAATTTCCTGGTTGTTTTTCTTCTGTTTTGATTTATTAAAAAAAAAAGAAAAAAGGAAGCTTGACTGGCAAAAAAAAAAAAAAAGGAGAACAAGGTTGATCTCATTTTTCCCTGTTGTTTTGCAGTCTACCATGATCTAAGAAACTAAGAAATAAAGCTTTTCCCTTTAAATATCTGTTCATTTGCTTGCTCCCTAGTCTTTTTGTGTTAGTGAATGTGGCCTGCAAAATTACAATGAGCAGGCAGTATCAGATGGAAATGATGGAAGGACGGGCACGAGAGGGGCCAGCTGGCCCTATTCATGCTTGTTCGCTCTCTGGCACGCACAGACGCCTCCACACCCATCCCACCCCTTCGTCCTGCCAGGCCAGAAAGAAAGGGCTCGCTCCTATTTTCACACAATGGCAGCAGAAGAGCTTGCAAAGGCTTTGAAGACAAAAGCGTTTGCAGGAGGATATTTTAGGAAATGCAGAGTGTGCTGGGAGAGGAAAGGGAAGGTGGATAAACAAGCTTTCAGGATGCCTTTCCTCATGTTGCGTGACAGAAAACCAGGAAAATGATTTCAGCATTTACTCATGTTCAAACTGAGATTTAACAAATGAATATATTATGAGCAAAGAGCAATCACACTCACCCGTGAAAAAGCTGCTGCTCAGCAAAGGGCCAGAGCCTCCCACCATTTTAAGGCCAGACAGTTTCAATTGCTGCTGCTCAGAGAGAGAAGCAAGGTTTGGGGGCAGGGTGCAAGAAGGAGAGATGGGAGTGGTAGTGATGCACGAAATCCAAGGTGAAAGGTCTGCTCAATTAGGGCTGAAAACACTTTTCCAGCTAAACCATCATGGTGCTTTGGCAGCTCCAGGAAGGTCTAGAGTTGCAAGGGGGATGCAAGTAGGAGATGTTTTGCTGTCCTGGCATCGTTTGCTACCCAGATGATCTGTGTTTCAGGAGGTGGGAGGGGAAGGCAGCACATTCTGTTTGGCAGCATCCAACAGCTCAGCTTGGATTCCTGGGCCAGCAATAGAGGTTGCTTGGATTTAGGAGTCTTTCTGCTGCTATTAAGTCCTGTGCATAAAGTGCTGCAGGTCCTTCAGGTTCTGCAGTGCCATCTTCCAAACATTTAACCATTTCAAAGATGTGTTTGGAGAATGTGGTGCACAAAAGTAATCAAAATGTTTGCCAATATGAGTTGGCACTGGACTTTCCTTCTACCTTTCCCTCATTGTCTGTGCTGCCACAGCTCCAGTGCTGTTAAAGGGGAGGATGAAGATGGAGGAACAGCAGTGAAGCCTCGCCTCAAGAGCTCCGTGACAGACTTGCTGAGCAGCCTCTCCTGGGACAGAGAAACCAAGCTGTCTTTGACATCACTATGCAGCCAGCTACGCAGGACCAGATGGATTCTTCGGTGTGCCTCATCTGCGGGTTTGATTTTCAGGTTTTGCTTTGTTGATTCAGGGTTCTTGCTTTTAATTGTTACTGTTCACATGTAGGCTGCCTTTGGCAATTTCCCTCTGGGCTGAGAGATCACCGCAGTAGGGCTGCTTTTCCTGGACAAAGGCTGGGTGTGTTGGTACCAAGAGGCTGCCTAGAAGGTGCACAAACATGAGCCATTGTATCACACTACCCTTCTTCCACATGTATATGTTATGCTGTCAATAAAGAATGATGCCTCATAGCATCATCCCTTGTCATGACAGAGGGCACCAGCGTCCTCATGAAGAAACTGAGCTCTCTGTCCACTGTCCGGGCTGCCATGTGTTGAACAGTGCTCATCACACTGGGCAGCCTGGCTGACTTCCTTTAGGAGTGTTTGTGAGGTCTAGTGATGGCCAGAGAAGTGGGGCTATCCACTTTAAATGGCATTTATAGAATAATTTTGGTTAAACGGGTAGAGTTGTGCAGAGATATTTTAAATGACACCCGGGTAAGCAGATGAAAGGTTTGGTGTCTTCAAAGGCATGGACAAAGATGGATAGGTTAGAGGGGGAAAAATTGACACCATTGCACTTGGAGTTTTCTTGGAGATGCATTTCCAGTGTGCCATTAAGTCAGCAGAGTTCTGAGCTGCATAGGAAAGGGGTTTTGAAAGGTGATCCATTTTCCAAGCATGCCCTAGAGCTCTCCAAAGCACTCTGCCCAGGCAATCAGCCTGCCCTGACACTTGCACTGCTCTTGCGTGTTGGCAGAAAATCCTGTCTCTGTTATTGTCTGCTTCATGCTGAGTTCTGGTTTGCGTTCAGAGACACAAGTACCATTTCCTGAAACAAATTTTTGGTAACAATAAACTCAATTGTTTTGGTGAGATGCATGTCTTTTTTGGCTCTGAATACCAATTACACCCCCTAATACTTCATCGCCAAAATTTTTTATCTACATTAATTACTGAAAACTGCAGAGCAACAGTGGGGAAAAAGCCAAAATAGGGACTGGGAAATGTTGCTCCATAGTAATTGTGCAGAAGGTTTTTCTGACTGGTTGTTGTCAGCTTTTTTTTCCACCAAAAAGGATGATAGAAAATCTTTTGCTCTGAGGTAAAAAGCCTAGTTCACAGAGTCTTTAATAAAAAAAATACGTTTGTGCTTTGTAGCATTATAAAATAAAGTCTTGTAGTCAATTGCTTTGGAAGGACCTGCAATTGAGTATCTGAATTTCTCTTGTATACATGTTTTTAAAAAAGAACAACATTCCACCAATATTCTCAGTGAGGTTAACTAAGCAGATGGTATTTACATCTAGGTTTGCAAGTGTGCCACATCCTTCTTGCTTTCAAAAGAGATGTTAACACAAAAATCTTCAAGAGAAGCAGTTGGAAATTCTCCCGCAAAGTACACACACAGATATGAAAGTATAAAAACAAAGATTGAAATATAAAATTGCATTCACCAATCCACTGCTGGCTTCATGCTGGTTTGGAGAGGCTCAAAGGTAGCATTAACCTGGCTGTGAAGTCACATTTGCTTGTTTGTCAGAGGTCAGAATCTGGTGGTTATAAATACAGTTTAGCTTTTATTTGTCTCCAAAACAGTATTTGTCAATACTTCAGTGCTGTTTTGAGCAGATCAATGGTTGCACATAACTCACTGCTTGAGGGCTTTATTATTAATGTAGGTAGGCTAAATATTGAGTGACATTATTAGAAAGGGATTGTCCTTCCATCTGTGACTTTGATGTCAAAGGAACATCAAGCTCACTAACACATAGCCAGGTTTCTGCTCAAACTTGGAAGAAACTGTCCCTCCCTCTCTGCCCATCATGGGAGTTGTTGAATAATCTAAAGAATGTTATTCAAACTGAGTTTTAGAGTGTTCACAACCTGAGTTAGTGCCTAGAAAGAAGTTTACCTTCTTGGGTGAAAGGCTGAGGCATCTCCAGTCAACCTGGGACAGGGTGAGGCCAACATGTGAGAGGCTCCATCCCCTTCATCTTGAAACATTATGCACAGGGCTGTGGCATAATTAAGAACAAGCATGTCCTGGTGATCCTGCTTTCAAGTAAAGTCTCATTTCAAAAGAATGAAAAAAGAGCACACATAAAAAATATTTACAGCTGAAGTAGGAGTCATTTCCATTTACAACCCAGTACCTGAGTTACCTCAGGGATTGGGACCCTTGCACAGATGTTACAGTGCCAGTTACTCTGGCCTGAGCTCGGCCACGAGACCTCCTGGTGCAGCCCAGTGCCTGCTGCACCTCAAATGCCACCACTTGCGACAGCCCCAGTGGGCATCAGAAGCAGCCAGATGCAAAGCTGGGGCTGATGCTTTCCAGGCACACAGCTGGCTGCAAAGACACTCATCCTGTCAGCTCCAGTGCTGCCCAAGCATCTGATGTGTGAGGAGGCAACAGACTGGTCAGCTGGGCTGTTATTCTCTCAAAAAATATTTAACCTGAGCTCATAAAAGGAATGCTGTTCACAAAACAAAAGAGATAAATAGCTACATGTAATGCTGCTTGGTTGACAGCATATTAAGTATTTCTGTGATATCTCCTCCTGAAGTGACTATATCTATCTATCTATCTATCTATCTATGTAACTTCCTTTTTTTAACAGACTTTTGTAATAAATGGGTCAATCTTGTTACTTGAAATGTAGCAGTGAGATTTTTTTAAAATGCCCTGGAGTACAGAAAACCAATAGTTTCCTCACAAAGAACACAAAATTCTTCACAAATTTGTTTTGGGGTACTTGTGGGGTTTCTCTTTTGATTAGTCTACCTACACTTGACAATAACTTAACTTTCAACACCCAATGACATTAATTTCACTTGACTTCCTGTCTTAAGGTCAAAAACATTAATCAGCACTTCTATCATTAGCTCAGTTTCCTTTTCTATTAAGCGATTATGATCACTTACTTTTAATGAGTCGTGAAGTTTTAATAAATTTTTGCTAGTGTGAAATTGCTAAACAGTAATTATGGCATATACTGTATGGATGGTTTGTTCCACAATGTACATTTTACTTAATGTTGGTTAGAAACATCTACAAAAAACAACAGAAAGTAATTAACTAGTTATGGCTGAGGATGCAGAATGGCCTTTTTCACCACAGTTATAGTCAATAAAAAGAAAAAGCAGGTCATTTTTTTTTTGCCATTCCTGGAATTATTGTATTTCTGGACCTTGTGACTTTGCAGTTCTTTATATGAAATGACACTACCAAGGCTGCTTACTAAACAGGGGATGAAAAAAAAAAAATCACATATTTTAAGAGCTATTGTTTTATTGTTTTAACTTGGGTTATATTTCTACTGTCCTGGCATTGAAACAACAAGGTTAAAAAACAAAAGCCAGGCCCTCTCCATTAATACAGAAGATAAATAACACAACAAATCCCATTTCCAAAAACTGATGTCTGAATACTGGCTTGGCTTTCCTGTAGCTTGGCATTACTCACAGACACATCCAAACAACCACAGCCAGATGCTCGTTCAGAGCTTGGCTCAGGTGTTTTATTGGTTAACTGACTTTTTTAAACACCCAGCAACCAGGAGCTGGACTAATGGTGACTGACGAACTGGAAGGTAGCTCTGAACACAGAACATGACAAGAGGGTATATTAAAGAAAACAAAAGAGTTTGGAGTGATAACAGTTTCTCTACTAACTTCCCCCTGTTCCAAATTTTCTGGTTTACTGATGTCTGAGAAAGCTACATCTCATAAAGTTACTGCAAATGTACTCCCTTTTATACAGAACTATAATTTCTGGACCAACCAAATGGAAGGATAAGGTCAGCTCAGGCACAATGGCTTTTTTGAGCACTACTTCTGTGGCACTGCACCCATCTCACAGCAGTCAGGTACTTAAAAATATAAGATTAAATCCTTTCAAGTGTTTGTTGCTGTATTTATAGTAACACACATGGAAGTTGTTGCCACTTTTGAACACACTGGGTGGGAAGCCATCTGGGGCTGTGCTGTCCTTTTTCAGTAAATCTTATCAAACTGGTGCTGAAAAATTTGATATAGTTCCAAGAAGAACCAAAAGGGTGATGCTAAGTGTCTGTGAAAAGCATGGCTAATAGTACATCCCTAACAGTGCAGTCTCATCACAAACCCAGGGTGGATTGTCATGAACACTGACTGTGGGAACCTAACAAGGAACAGAAATTACTAAATAAATAGAAAGTTTTCCATCCATAGACAAAGCTTTAACAAGGCTGGCTGGCTGTTGAATCTAGACCAGTCCAGCATAGAAAAGTGTCGTATTCTTTACAGAGAGTGTAAGTAAACATAGGAACAAATAAACAAGATTTGTACTATGTTCTCCACCATTGAACAAAATCTAAAACAAGACAAGGTGCTTTCCCCAGAGAAAAGCTGTGTCCAAGGAATGATTCAGGCAAGTCCAACTCCTTGGACAATGCCAGAAGACAGCCTCTTAATCTATTAAACCTGCTCCTCTAGGATATAGATCTGTACTGTCTGGGGGTTCTGCTTTGAGATGTCAAAATAGAGCCTTTGCATTGTCACTGGAGATTCTTTGTATTCTAAAATGCAGGAACAAGACACTGCTCTGGTTATTTCCACCATGGAAGAATCCCAGCAGATCTTGGCTGGCAGCACACATGGATGTGTGGGAAGACTGGCATTGTGCAGGTCTGCAAAGTGTCTCGTATTGGTTGGCTCCTGCACTGGAGAAGGATAACACCAGCACGGTGCAGTCAGAGATGCTGCTTCCACAAGTCTCCTGTCCTGGCCCTGCAGAACCAAGTAGCATGATTCACAGCTGTGTTTCAATTCAAATCTTAGTCTGAAATGGAACATGTCTTTGCTTTCCATTATAAAAATGGGGGATGACTTGGATCTGTACAAAAGAATGTCTTGCATAGCTTAGGACTAAATAGAAGCAAAAATGAACTAATGAGCTTCCTACACCTTCAGCAAAAGCTGTGGCAGTGTAAACAGCAGTTCTGCCCAAAGTACACAGTTGCACCATCGTGCTGGGACAAGGTCAAAACTTTACTGGCAGCTGAGTGACCATCTGTCTGTGCAGACACTGAGTGCCATCTCCTTGGAGAGTCACACAGCAATATCAGACCATACTGGAGGAGCTGCATTGCTCACCAGAAGTTACTAGGATCCTTGCCTGTATGACTTGTACTGATCTGAGGAAGATTATTAAAACATTAATTCATACCTCTTGTCTTCATCTTCCTGGCCTGACTCTCACAATGTTCATTACTAGGTAATGTGCAGTTATAACATCTTAGTTTTACAACTCTCTGAGGATACTTTGGGTCAAAAATGAGCTTGAGATTCCAGGGCACAAGAGAAATATAATTTTTATCTGAAGAAACAACATAGTGTAGAGAGAATTATGACCAGCAAAAGTCATCATAGCCAAGTACCTACTGAAAGCAATTTTACTTTAATTGCACCTGAAACTGACAATTCCTGAATATGTAGAAAGGACAGTAATTGCTTTGCAGGGATTTGCAAGAATTGCCACTGAATGGTGCCTTGGATACAGGCACTGTATAGGATTACTGGGAGAGCCCAGCCATGCAGAAAAGTTAACTTAAAACACATAGTAACTCCTATAATCAAATTTGTTGTATAATCATTATGCAATCTCAAGGATGAGCACCTGATTGGATCATTAGCATCTCTCCCTCATTCCTTAAGAGTGCCAGGACTCCTTGGTAAGTGTGACTGGTGTTGCCACAACGCAGTGGGTTCCTTGCTCCACAGGAACCCTCACATTTGTGCATGCTCGGAAAATGCCCTTTACAGAAGTGGGGCAGCCAAAGCAGCTGCAAGGCTTGAGTCCACTGCACATTTCCAGCACTGTCAAGAGTTGAGCCCTGAGCTTCCCCAAAACCTACCTCAGTACCTAGGGACTGCTGGAGATGCAGGCTCAATCCAATTTTCAGAGCTGGCAGTGGCTGAACAAAAGTCCAAAACATTAACTGGGCTTGGAAACTTACAGCACCAAAGATGGGGGTGAGCCTTGGCACACATATCTTTTAAAGAAGGAGTGCAAATCTCTTGGGTGCAAGGGGCAGGGCACAGGTCTGCATTCTATCCCTATGTAAAAGGAGGTGATAAACACCACAGGCCTTTGTTTGAAAGTTGTCACTGGCCATATGGTGACATCTGGCTGGGGGGTGAGATTATTCAACCCAGCAAGTGGTGCTGAGGCAAAGTCAGAGCTTGTTTCAAAGCTCGTTCCTCACATTTGACAAGGGTTTGTGTTGCCAGCTTCATTGTTTCCTCTCTGTACCTTCATTTCTCTCTACTATTTTCATGGCTTGGTACTCAATTATTGGATGGCACAGTATCTCTAGCTTTAAAATAACAGTATACAAATGCTATAAATTCACATTTTAGAACAGATTTCCAGTTGTAATATTCCCTACACTTGCTCAGAGAAAAAGCTCTATATTTTAATCCCCTTCAGTTTTGAAACACTTTCACTCCATTAGAGCCACATAAATACAAGGCACAAAACAATAACAGGCTACAAATCAATACATTTGCACAGCCACCTCTAAATAAATATGATCCAATTGCTGACTTGGAAAACTGAGAGTAGTCCAAAGTTTCCAGAGTGAAATGCTGGTGGTGAAATAACATTGAACTGCATGCAGGAAACCCTGACCCTCTTGTCAGGTGGTGCACTCAGTCCAAGGCATAAGAAGATATTTACCAACAAGGAGGGCCAGTCTTCTGATAAAGTAATGGAACAGTTAAAATAGACCCTGTTGGGAAGTGTGTGCAGCATTACTGCGGTCAGTGTGCTGATAAAGTGGGTTGCTAAGTGGAATGAGACAAGTTCAGCTCAAATATTCAACAGTGATCTCTCATGAAGCAAGCATTAGGCCTAGCAGGAGCTTCATAAATAATACACAATAAAATCACAGTCTTCAGCTTGGAAATTGGTACTAAGCATCCAGACATAATCACACTCACTGTAATCACACACGGTTAGTGTCGCTGCAAGGGAAACTCAGAAATCCTACAGGGAGAGACAAACCAGAAAGAATGACAACCTCTATTCATTTTGCCTTGTACATCTCACAAGTTTCAGCTCTGCAGCTGGTTTTGTGACAAACAGCAGAAGATGCTCCAAAGGATCATATTTCAAACACCTGAGGAAAAAACAAACAAAATGCAAACAAACAAAACAACAACAAAACCCAAAACAAAACAAAAAAAACACAACAGAAAACCAAAAACCAACCCAAAAAGAGAGTGCTACGTTCAATTTTAATTGCAATAAATTCCATCTCATCCAATAAAGTCCATTGGATTCAAGCCTAAGTAACAATTTGAAGTTCAAGTCATTTTAAACGAGGATATTCCTCTCTTTTTCTGCCACAAATGAAGAATTTATTCCTTTAAGCAGGCACAAGCACCAGGCACAAGCATAGCAAGGCAAGAGTAAAGGGCAAAAGACAAAGCCAGAGTGAGAGGAGTGACTCCTCCCTACCTCTGCTCTTACACTTGCAATTCAAACTCATGCTTGCCCCTTCTTCTGTGCAACAAATTTATTCTATCCAAAAAGTAGAGATTGCCATATTGCACACAAATCAAAGTCCACAAGCACATATCATAGTATAATAATTGGTGGGTTTAGATTAAATAATTTGGGTACAAAACACAACTTTTTTTTTCTTCTCTCATTCAACCTTCTCTTTCTGTGGAATTATTCCATAACTTCTGGGATCCAACGCCCAAAGACAACAATCTGAGGCATCAGGTCTCTCTCTAGTGCAGCTGAATCTACTAGACACTTCTTGCTGTGAAAAAATAAAAAACAAACCAAAAAATAAGATATAATAAAATATTTTATACAGTAGGTCGTTGGTGTAAAAATGTTGGGACTGCTCTATGCATATTTACACATGCACCTTTACTTACATTTGATGGATTCCAGCCCCACTCTATCCTACACAAAATATAAAAGTTTCCACAGAAAAAAACCCTCATAAGTGACCTTAGAGATTCAGTTATTTTCAGCAAAATAAAGAAAAGCCCCTGTATCATTTTAATCTAGATGATTCTCATTTACAGTACTCATAAGAGCTCATTAGTGCTAAGGCACATATCTTTGTGTGCTTACCCAGCTGCCTTGAAAGGCAGGAAAATGCTGTTAAATCCATTTTATGGATGAGAACATAAAGATTCAAGCAGTCTAAATAGGGATTAAATTGAAGTTAGGAGCCAGCCTCTCAGATGGTGATGTACAGCATTTACTCTCTACACTGCATAGTCCCAAAGATGATTTAATTCAGTGAGAACCTTCATCCTGGGCTCCAGAGCTCATTAAGCACTTTTGCATGCTGGAAATCTTCCTGGGTGGAGAAGAAAGGTGCCTGTCTCCAACGTAAAGTGTTTTGTGCTTCAGGGTTTGATGGGAAAACACCTCAACTCTTCCCAGGTTCTTGTTGGAAAATGGTGCTGGCCTGGGGTGCTGAGCTTGTGCTGCCTCCATTGACTAATTTCCATTTCTTGAAGACATCTGCAAAATGTGGGAAACCCAGAAATCAGGCCCTGCTTGTCCCAAAAAGGCTCAAATTCATACTGTGCCCTTCAGAGGAGTAAAACCCTCGGGTCTGTAGCCAAAGCCATGTTGTGTACGGCTGGGCCATGTTGTGTGTCCGTGCTGAAGCAAGGCTGCCTGAGGTACTTCTTTTCCTTGTAGCTGGTAACCCTCCATGAATTCCTCATCTGAGGGTTTCAGAATTCCCAGAAGCCCCATGGAATTTCCACTGAAATCAGGCAGAACGTGAACAAGCACTAATTAGAGCTGTAAGTGTTGTACAAGCTACAGCAAGACAAGAGCCGCTGCCTTTTTGCCTTCTCCTGGGAGAAAGAATTTGGATACATTTAAAGTCAACTGTGCCTTCCTTCTTACCTTGTTTTATTTCATTTTGCATGACCATACATATGAGATGGTTTGTCTACCGTGAACTGTGTCTCTAAAAGATTCCCAGAGTGGCTGTATCCTACAGAGAATGTAGTTAAAGTGTGTTCTAAAATGATAGTCCAGACAAAGAGCACAACTATCTGTGGTGCGTGCTGCAACCACTTTAGGAAAATTATCTGGTAGCACATAACTCAAGTTACATGACAGCATTCTGAAAAGGACAAGATAAAAGGTTGACTCATGAAAACCCATTATTAACAGCCCTGTTTTTGACTTCTGTGAGAGTCTAACCCAGTGACAGATAGGTTCTCTCATTTCTTCTAAGCTTTATACACCCCAGGCTCTCCCAGTTCACTCTTACCTTCTAGATACAGTAGCATTAATCTAAGCCTATCTAAATAATAATTTGAAAATCTTCACAAGACTACATGTCTTTCATCAAGACAATGGCTGATGGCATCACAGGCTTAGGAAGTCCCACTGCATTTATTGGTTGGTGTAGAGCTACAATTCCCCTGTGATCTTGGAAGAGACTGAACTGGATGCTCAACAACTAAAATGCATGAAAATATTGCACTTTCTTGCACAAATAATCTCTTAAAGAATCTCTTAAGCTTGAGATGCACTAAAATTCTGCCTCTGTGTCTATGACCTTTGAGGAGGAATTGTCCCATTTGTAGTGAGCCATTGTTACTCAGGAAAATCCCCACTGTGAATGGGGAAGGTCACTGTGTTTAGTAGTGGAGCTCATCTTAATTTCAGTAACAAAGAGGTGTAGCAGCATATCCAAGCCATCCACTCAATTCTACAGAAAACATTGCAATAAAGTTTTGGGAAGTTCTCAGTGGTGTGTGAGGCTGTACTTTATTTCACTATCCCTCTCCTCTTCAACACAGAAGGTTTTTAGAATAATTTCCCTTCTGTTCTTTTAATGAAACCACTCATCAGGAATAATTTGCTACAAATCCATACTTTGAACTCTCAAATTGGAAAAAGAAAGGAATTCCAAGTAGTTTAGCACTCTCAGGAAATGAGGCGAGATGAAAGGACCACAGGCTCGATATGGAAATGCATTGTTAAAGGACCTGTGGGACAAATGAAGTCATCGGCCCAAAGAGAGGAGAACAGTCAATGAGCAAACTTCAGACTGAAGATAATTTTGGCTCAGGTTTGAGACATCTTAAATGCTTCTAAATCTTCAGAGGTTAGACATTCAAAGCTAACTGAAAGCTGGATCTTCTAGGCCCTTCTTATCATTAGTCAGTTCTGAGAATCCAGCCTTGTTCTGCTCCTTTCTCCCAGGCTTTGATTTTGTCACTTTAAGTCCCCATGTTCCACATGTGAGATTGAAGCTGGATGTTATGTAGACCATTTTCAGAAAGCTGAGCAATTTTTCTGTTCAAAGAAAGCATGGATACGTACATTTTCAAATAGATTCTGGAAGTTACTGTATTCACAATAGTCAAATCAAGCCTAGAAGCCTGGGATTAATGACATAACTGACAAAAAGTTCTTTCTACCCTTACTAATGGAAGTAAGTAGATAGATAGGTGTAAAATTCTATATAATCTGTAAGAGATTAAATGCTCTTCTAAATTTTCAAGTAAGAAAGAGAAAATTAATAGTAAGAGAAGGAGAAAGAGAAGGTTGTTAATGGGCTTATCTCCACAATTTTTGTTGGGAAGAATAAATTTATCAGTATTCTCCTTGTGAAGTTAATTACTTCCTCCCTCTGATGGTAATTTTCATAGCATGTATCCCTAAGTATGGCTTTATTTTCCTCATTAAAAAAGTGCTTGCTGGCATTGGCCATTCTGTTGATCAATAGGTGTATCCTTAGTAGCTCACAGACCTTTCTCCTTCGTGGAAATGGAGGTTCCCTTATTCATTATCCATTCATTCTGATTCCAAGCAGCCCCAGATCTCAACCAGTTTGGATACAAAACAAATGGATCTAAAAAGATGCGACCTTAATATATCAAAACAGCTGCCATCTGGAGACCATAAATGCTCTGCTTCTACCTAGCCTAAGCTTCTGCACAAGCATGCAAATTGGAGTCAATTTTGGTAACTCGGGCACAATAAGGTACAACAATATTTTAGTAAAATCACTGTTAAAATTGTATCTTACAAGCCAGAAACTGAGCCACCATCCCCATGCATCCACCCTCTAAAGAAGAGGAAAAGGAAAAGAAAAAGTAATGAAAAAATAAACTAAAAAGTCATCTCATATAGTTTTTTTTGTTTGATGCCCCTCTATGATTTCTCAATGGGCTGTGTTAAATGCCCCCATTATCACAGTGTGTCACAAGTTTTATATTTGGCAGCATTGACTCCAACCCCGACACACTGTGAGAGGAACATTTAAGTCAGTGAGTTCTCCCAAGGAATGCTGTGCCACGAAAACCTCAGGAACTCACTACGCACCCAGCTTCTTAGGAAAGCACATGCACTCATTCTCATGCAGCAAACAGGACATCAGGCTGCACACAGGGAGACCTGGGTCACTGCCCTGCACCCTGGCACAGCAGCAAGCCCAGCCTCAGCAGCCCCTGCTCCCCAGCTGCACATCTCCTCCCGACCCCGCACCCCACACGCCTCGCTCATGCCACCAGGACTGTGGGGCTCAGCCCAGCCTGGATTCCTGAAATGAACCGTCTGAAAATAATGTTAATAATAAACTCTTGTATCAACACAGCTGAGGGGTGATGAACTGCAGGAAGGAGGTGGGATTTGGCCGGGGGAAAACACATCTTTGGCCAGCTTTGCTGAGGAACTCCGCGTCTCTCTGATTGCTCCTCTCGGTTACAGCACGGGTGTGAGAGAAGGAGCATTGACAGGATATTAAGGAGCTGGTTGGTGGGGACATTTAAACATTTTACTGCTGTTACTGCTGTGAATTTAAATAGCATACCCTTTTCTGCTACATTTTCTCACAGTACCTTTGAGGATGATGGGGAATGCGGTGCCAGGTCAGCCTGTGATCCCTGTAGTCCAGTGCCTTGTTGTAAACACTGGCCAGCAAGACTTTCCTGAAGAAAGTCCTTACCCAAAGCTGCAGTTGCAAGTGAACCTGCTGCTGGGAAGTTTCTTCCCATCTTCAGTCTGTCAGTGGCTTAAGATAATTACAAATTCCTTCTCTATACTAATGGGCTCATAGCCAGTTTGCTGTTTTAAAATCACAGTTTTTAATGGATAAAGAAGGCTACAAATAAGAAAAAGAATCAGTAATAGAGAGCAGATAAACTGTGCCAATTTTGAAGCTCAGATAGAGTCTTACACATTTGCATTCCTGTCATTATACTCTGAGAGCCACAGGTGTGGACGTGTTTGCATCCACACCTAAGGCCAAGGCTTAAAGAGCCAACAAGTAGACTAGGAAAGGGGAAAGAAATACACTTACCCTTGTTTTACAGATAGAGATCTAAGACAGAGAGAAATGAGGGACCTACCTCAGGTCATACAGGGAGTCAATAGCAGAAATTGAAAAAAGGTTGTCTGAATCCCGCCCAGTGCACTAATACCTTGACCTTTCTACCAAGGCATTTCCACTTCCAAAGGAAAGAGCTGTATAGATGGCTGAGGGAAAGCAGTGCATGGACAATTAATTACATTTTACCTGCCATTTCTTTCCTTCCCCCCAGTTACCTCCTGGCCCTACAGACTGAGTCATGAATTCTTGAAGAATTTTATTCATTCAGGGAATCTATACATAGATGATAAATAGAAGCTGGAGGAAAAATACAGAGATGATAGAGTAGGTGGAGGAGGTTTTCTGTGTTACTAATGTATTTCAATATAATCCTCCCTGAGCTCTCTGCAGCTTCTCTGAAGAAAGAGAGAAAAACCCCGAATACTTGGCTTTTTACTCTAAGTGACAACTGCAGACAGGAGGTGTGAGAGAGTATCTCAGCTCTTTAAAGAATGACTGATAAAGAGTTTTATTAAAAATAACAGGAGAAGAAAGACCCTCTGCTTTATTTCTTGCCCTGAAAACTTCCAGGTGTTCCCTGTAGGTGCAAAAGAGTCCAGGTGACATTGACAGTGGTAACTGCAATGGCTGAGGGGGCCAAGTGAGGAATTTTTTTTAAAGCACTGATGGGATTTGAGAGCATAAGTCCCTCTGACAGGTATTACATTCCTTAGCTTTTGCCTGAAATGCCACACCACAATTAACACCTTGAACAGCAGATTTTCTGCATTATCCCTCATAACTGCAGGTGATGTTGGATTAGATTTAATTTTTTATTACACTAAGAGACTTTTTAGTTCTGCTGGGAATGAAGTTCTGCTCAGTCACCCCTTCAGAGTCCTGCCCTCATGTTTCTGAGGGCTCTTGGGCTCTGAAACAAGTTGCTGTGACTTGAACTGTTCTGTCACAAGAAACTCACACTTCCAGCCTTCTTCTGCATTTCCTCTCCCTGATGATACCATCCCTCCAGTGCCTCCTCCAAAGACATTGCACTGAATAACAACTTATTTCTCCCTCAGTATTTGGTGTGCTGAATTTTACTGGGTGCTGCTTTTTGAATTACAACTTTGTGTAAATAAATTCAGCAGGAGTTTTAGCCTGCACAGTCTCTTTGTGTGCTGCCACGTGGGGATGGAAACCAGGAGGCACACAAAGGCAATCACCAGTGCCACTGGCTCGAATAGCTTGTTAGAAAGTTTACACCTGGCACAAAGCACACGTGCAAACTGTACCCTCTGCTCCTCATATACAGCACGTTTGGGAACAGAGAATGACTGTAAGAGAAGAATGAGTACTTAGTCAGTGTCTTGCCCTTCCCATAGGGAGCCACATCTCCTTCCTGCCAGCAGTCATCTGTACACTGGAGAAAGCCTTGAACAGCTAAAACTCAGCTCCTATGATCCTGCTAATCCTGCTCATCCCATGCCCTGGTGTGCTCCAGTGGCCTGTGAGACACAGATTGAACTTCCCCACTAGTGGCACTCTGTGCTTCAGAAAGGTGACTCACACACCTCCTCAGACCCAGCCAAAAGGGGAGCAGCAAACGCTGCACCAAAGTGTTATGGACAAAATTCCTGTGCCTTTTTTTCCTGTTTATCTTGTTGTTTACCCACCCGATTTTCGTTATCTACCCTGTTAATCAAGCTTATAGTCCCTGTTAATTGCTGTCGTTAATTGCCCCACGGTTTTACTCTGTGTTATGTTATCTTTGTTAAGTGTCCTGCTTTTGTAATGTGCACCCTGTTATCTTTATTTTTGTTAGCTATCCTCAGTGTTAAACCCCTTATTTTCCCTGCTGCTTACCTGTTTACATATGCCAGTTTTGTTTTGCTACCTTTTCCCATCGAGGGTGCCGCCCCCCCACTGCTCCGAGTAATGGCGCCTGAGGGGAAGTGACATCATTGGCATGCAAATTAGAGAGACTTGTGCCGGCGAGCTGTAATTAACCCCTAGAATCAAGGAGCCAACACCTAATTAGAAGGTTTAATTAACACCTTTGGACCGGCAAGAAGCAGAGCCATAGCCTAGCCCCGGTTTTTGGGTTTTCAAGTTGCCACCCTGACTGTATGACACCCCTAGACAGCTGAGTGAAAAGGGAGGCAGGCCTTGGACTCTCATGAGGTGGATGAGCCTTGGCTCTGCTGGACACCGACAAAACTGCATGAGACCTCCTCCTCTACACCAGGCCAGGAAGTGATGGTGGAAAGCTTGACCCTACAGGCCTTCTGCCAAGAGCTGATTTTTAATAAGGGCTTTCAAGAAAGGAGTCTGCTCCTTCCCCTTGTTTATTTCACAAAGGAGCTGCACAGCCATTGTGGGAGCCATGAAATAGCTCCTTGGAGGCCCATGGAAGATGGTCTGGTGTGTATCCACCCACCAAAAGTCACTGTTGGTTTCTGTGCCTCAGGTCTGGCCTTCACTTTCGTCCTATTGGTTTCAGGAACAGCTTTTGAACACAGCCAAAGTGGACCAGGAGCACAGCTATAGTAATGGAGTAAGAAAAACATTTTCATTTTTCTTTTGACCCTCAGTCAGCACTGCCAAGCACAAGTATGTATTACCTTAGCCCACAAATACTGAGAGCTTTCAATTAAAGATGGCAACATTCATGTGGGAATAGTAACTGAAAGAATCCTCTAATCCTACTGGAACTTGTAGGTAGCTAAAAAACGTGGAAAGATATCGTGTGTGAATGCACATGTATATGTTGGAGGAAAGGCACTCTTTGTACCAATAAACTTTAAAATATGATTTACTCTGTGCAGGCAGCAGCCCCAGACATCAAAGCTTCAGACTTAGTGCAGTGTCAAAAAACCATGAAGCTTTAAGGCTCGACCAAGCATCAACCCCAAGCTGAGGCAGAAGCTTTTACTCTTGAGACTGCTGACTGAATGGATTAGATTTAAAAAAGGAAAAAAAAAATCACAAACCCCACAGCTCTCTAAAACTGCTGGTAGAAAAATAAATTACTAAATGTATGTTTGCTCAAGTATGTCTTTATTTATCCTGCTGTACTCTACACGTAATGCTTAAACTCCCTGCATTTTAAATGGAGGCTAAAACTAGTTGTATATGCACTGGCCAATGAACTGGCAATAACAAACACATCCAGCAGAGACAAAGGTTTGCTTTTAATCAGAGAAATGAAACAAAGACCAAAGTAATACTGTATTAGGCATTTTGTCTCGTGCTGCAGAGTGGGTTGGCCTGGAGCCACACAGCAAGGTACAGCTCTTCCCTTCCTGCATGCCTTTTTACAGAGCCATGGTGATCCACCCAGGGTTATTGTACCAGCTGTGTGATCAGGAATGGATTCAGCATCTGGCAGAGACATGAAGTGTTCTGCTGCCTGTGCTATGGTAGATCTCGGTGCCTCAAGGGCTGCTAACTGCTTTGGCCTTTCTGTCCAGAGAGCAGAGCTGTGCCTAAAACTACTGTGGTGCCAAAAGATGGGATCTCCTTGTGCCAGAAAAAGCTCATTTGAGCAAGGAACATATAGATCTAAACAGGGAAAAAAACCTGGAAATGTTATCATTTCTCTTCTATATATATAAAAAAAAAAATCATGGCAGAGCTCCTAAAAGGCTATTTAAGGCCTGTGCCCTAATTTCAGTGGGAGTTCCATGCCTGAGTGACTCACAGAAACTGTACCAGACAGGCACCCAAGCCATTCACAGGGTCTGTGACAGAGGGGAAATGACTACAAAGCCCTCTAGTGGGATTAAGGTCATATATTATCCTTAAGGCCATGTGGTTTCTTCCTTAGATTTTGCCATGCTCGCAGAGGACACAACAGTAACCAGGCAGCTTTTTGAGCTTGAGAGAGCCTCTGCTCCTACTGTTTCTGTCGAAAAAGGCATGAAGCCAGTTTAATCTGTGTTCCATACTCCTGTGTGAGAAGGTGGCTGAACTGCTGCTGGGGGACCCTGCCTCGCTGTCCACGGCGCACTCGGATTTACAAACAGCCTGCACCAGCTGGTGGGCTGCAGCTGAAATGATAGTTGGCATTAACGCTGCTTGCACAGCTTATCTGCAGGTCTACTCTGAGAGGATTTCATTGTTTGAATTAGAATCAGGCTCCTAGTGTTCTGCACAGAAAAGGATTTCCTTCTTCCCATCAAGATTTCACAGACTGATTTCATGTTAAGGGATGCTGGTTACTGTTTCCCAGTTTCATTCCTCTCTCCTTGTGCTCACAGACACCAACCTCTTTCCATGTATCTTTGTGGCAAATTTGCACACCTCAGAGCTCCTCACCTCCAGCCTGCCTAGGGCAAATTGGCAAAAAGAATAGAAAGCGAACTACAACAACAGTTGTTTTTCTACAATACAAAAGAAAACTGAATCTCTTCCTGTTGGTAGCTAAGCCCTGCTGCTGACAAACAAGATGGAAGGCAAAACAAAGAGAAAGATGAAGGATAGATAGACTGGAGATCCCAGGTAGGAGGCTGAGAGTCTGCAAAACGCCCTCTCCTCTGCCACTTACAAACACTAAGACCATTTAAGAAGCACTGCATTGTAATTCCTGTAACAGGGCAGCAAACCAAGTTTAGTGACATGGAACAAGTTGTCAATAGGTCTACAGATCTGCAGGAGGACTTTAATTGGGTGAGAACATATCTCAGGAGGTGGGGGAGGCTGAATTCTTTTTATTACTGAGAGATGTTACTAGGCATGGTAGCTTTTGAGAAGGAAAAAACTTTCATTCCTTTTGCCTCTTTTATCATAAAAATCTACTAAACCACAAACTGTTCAGCTTTGCAATGAGAGTGCCTTTTGTGTCATTTATATTACCCTACTGTGCTCTTATTATTAAAAGTCTTAAGCATAAGAACAGCACTTGGAAAAACATGTTCTTAAGAGCTTGAAAACACTCCCTGCAATGCTTTCTTCCTTTACTCCCACCCCAGAATCCTAATCAACAAGTGGATTTTGTATTCAGGCTCCCCCTTCCACCCACCCAGTCACTTTTGTGAAATATTAATTCCTTCTCAAGTTCCAAAAAAATAAACCAAACAAGCCAAAACCAAAAAACAACCTATTGAAAAACAGCTTGAGACACTTTACTCCCTCCAGGAAATGCCATCCAAGACCCTTTGGGTGTCTGGAGAGCAGGAAGGTTACAGGGTGAGAGGCAGGAAAAGCTATTGCCCTTTATAAAGAAATGATGAGTCTGAGACAGTCAAGAAAAACCTGTCAGGACATGCAAATCTGCCTCAGTACACTGAAGCCTCTGAGGTGGGGGGACTGTGACAATCCTGACTGTCTTTTAGGAGTTGCCTGAGCCTGTGTGCTGTTTGAATTCACAGACTCCTTGCAGCTGAGCAGTGTGAGTTATCACAAGCTCTAGACTAGAACAGACATCAGAGCACTATCCTGCTACATTCAATAATGTAGCATCTCTTCTTTGCTTTTCTTTGGTTTTTTTCCACCCTAAT
The DNA here is from genome assembly GCA_013400515.1 of Erpornis zantholeuca. Lineage (NCBI taxonomy): Eukaryota > Metazoa > Chordata > Aves > Passeriformes > Timaliidae > Erpornis > Erpornis zantholeuca. The sequence goes on from VZTN01043079.1 coordinate 183,331, forward strand.
TTAAATTATTTTCAACAGTGAAAAATGCTGGTCTATCTGAGTGTCATGGGATAGCCCAAGAAACAGGGTGGGAAGAAGGGCCAAAACTGGCGAGTGATGATCTCTGCCCATTTAAGATACAAGCAATAACAGTAGGAAGTTTTCCAATAGCATCCTACAAATCAGTCATGAGCATCCTACAAAGCACTCATGTTTCTTTCAGTAAAGCAGGGCAGTTCTGTGTTGCTTCAGTCTGTGCAGAAGTTTTGGTGCATGGAAGTTCCAGAGCTTTTGGAGGCAGCTAAACCTGGGGCTCTCATCCAGTCACAGACCAGACACGTGGCCAGCACTGAGGATGTGATGGTCTGCACCAACAACCAGCTCTCTCTTTGGAGAGCTTTTAACAACATTCTTGGTGGGAATTCCAACCTGGGGGACACAGAAAACATCCAAAGCAAAGCCTTCAAGCAGCATACTGTGTAGAGCTCTTGGCTCTCCTGACTCTGAGTCTGCCTGATAAATCCTCTGACTGATCTGCCCTAAGGATGCCAAATTATCATTGTACCCAAGGCCACAGCAACTCTCCTGTGGCATAAACAAAGCCCAAAAAAGGACTAGAGGACTATATAGCCTCCATGGGTTTTTTCAGACTACAAATTCCTGTGCCACTTGAGATAATGAGAAACAGTGGGTTTTGCCATGGTCCTCAGGACTGGCAGAATTTCTAGTCTGCCAGAAATTAATGCAAGCATCTGAAAGCAGGATGAGCTAACACAGCTGCAATGAGGAGCATGGACAAAGGATTGATGTCTTGGGGATCTCTCTTCTGATATTGTCCATCTCTCACTGAGAGTTTCATAGCAAATGATTTTTAATTTCCCAGACGTACACTCATTTCCCCCGAGAGTATCTTTTCAGAGACTCAGATAATACAAGTTCCCGTGTGTCTCTGGGTAATATTTTGCCCTTTTTAGAAAGGACTTTGGACATGCGCGCCATCTGAAGTCAAAATTGCATGCAACTGATCAATGTTCATGGTCAAATATAATCAAATAAGACATTTCTCCTCTGATTAATCTCAAGTACATTGTCAAAGGTGGTACAGATAATATCAAATTCACTTGCAAGTCGAAGGAGGCAGCACAATGTCTCCATACTTTTCAGCTGTCTGGTTTGATGAGAGGGTAAGGATTGGTCCACTCTTGGCAGGGAGGAGCACATCTCACAAACCCAGAAAAAAAGGAGGTGGTTTTCTTCATGGTTCACCAATAGGGGACAGCCTTTCGCATATTCGTCAGATTAACATATTCTCGGATGGCATTTCCCAGGGGGAATTAAGTGTCTCAAGTTGTTTTTCAAGCTCCTGCGCACTGTCTGAACAGATAGTTATGAAATTGCATTGCTAATGCTTGCAGTGGAGAGGCTTTTTATTCTCTGCTACAATGAAAACATTCGAGACACTGCTACACGTAGTCGCTGTCTCTAAAGGTAGAGAACAGCTTGCTGTGTCCTAAGTGGAATGCCATGCAGTAAATGATGGGGCAGCAACCAGAGAATATTTCATGTGATGGAGGAGCCGAATTTCATTGTCAAAGCACATGCCAGCTCACCTCAGCCGAACTGGTTATGGTGCACTTTATTTACAGCACATCAGCAGTATATCTGCTCTGTCTCTTCTAGAAATTTTCAAATCCCCATCTCTGTTCCCCTCACAGCTCATCTTCACTGTTTCTTTCCTCCCTTTCTACCTCAAATGCTGCTTCCCAGACTTTTGCCAAGTATTGTAGTTCTGTACCCAGCGAAACAGAAACATTTTAGTTTCTCCAAACCCATCCCCTCTCCCCCTGCTGCTTTCCCCTTTCCCCCCATCCTATTGGTTTTTATGAAGGTGGGGAAAAGACTCAAGGTGGTGGTATGAAAACATGTGTACTTGGGCAAATAGGTTTCACCTCTTTCATCTGTCCTAACTCAGAAGCTAATAGGGTTACGAAGATATACTATTTATGAGCTACTCACAGGACAATTTCTCCTTCCCCCTTCCTCCAGCTATGTAGATCTGTCCAAGTTTCCTGTTTGTCATTCCTTGGTAACATGGCTCGTTCGTTACAGCCATCAGTTTCTATTTCTGAGTCAGTTTGTTCTGTCTGAGACCTGCTTACAAGGCTTGATGTGAATATAAAGGGACAAGGCTTAGTGCTTCAGTTTAGTGTATATTTTTATGAAACCTATGTCAGTAACAGTTGTTGCTTTGAGTGATTAGACAGTGTCTAAGTAAAATGATTAAATATGAATAACACAGGATATTTATTCAGACTTAATCTCCCTCTCTCAATCCTCAAGGCATTATCTGCTGAGAGTTGCTAATGCAGAAAATGTTGCTCCTATCATCCAGGTAGCAATATGAGCTATCCCATGTAAAACTTGATGGATATACTTCCTCACAGTGAGGTGGGAGGTGAGCAGAAGGCAGGGTTTCCAAAGAGCAGGTTTGAAACGCCATGCATCAGAGTTGTCAGCTAACTGCATATCAGATTTACTAACAAGCCTTACCAGGGTAGGGATTTCTAATTTATCACTGTCTCACACTGGAAGGAATGCTTAAAATACATGGCTATTTTAGGTAAGACCTGCAAATTAATCTCCATCTTCTTGCATCCCCCAGATCTTTACAGTGAAAACACCTGCAGTGTCTGAGGGTGACAAAAGGCTGCCTGTTTCAGATCTGCAAATAGCAAATAGTAACATCCCACTCCATTAGTTCAAACCTACCTTAATTTCATAATAAAAAATGGCCTGTGTTCTGGACAATAAATATCCGCAACCATGATAGGTGCCCCTTACACTTTTCAATGCAGTTCAGTTCAGCACCTTCCATTTTGTTTCTCAGACAAAAATTTTTACAGGTCTTTTTGCCTAAAGGCTTCTTACAGCAGGGTGGAAACTCTTACCCAGAAAACTCCTTCTGGCCAGAAGTTTTGTCCCGTCTGTAAAAACCTAATTTCACATCTCCTCACTGACTCTCCTTCCTCAAAAATCTGGGGCTGGCTGATGTGCATTTAGGGTTTTGCAGACACCTGCCTCCTTCCAGGCCCCAGAGACATCCATCAGGATATGCACTGATAGAAACACAGGAAAGATGGTCCCCAAATACCCCAAATGCCTTTAAGTTATGTTCAAATTCTTCCCCCAAGGGTGTTAGATGAGTTTCGAGCTCTAAGTACAGCACAAGTGCCAGGTCTCCTGTTCCTTCTCACTGTGTTTCAGCAGCAAAGCTTGGTGTTTGATCTCTTGTTGAGTGATTGAAGGCAGAACCAGTATGGTCACCCTCATGTTATTTAATGCTGTTGTTCCTCAGTTAAGCAATTAGCACAGTCGCTGAGCTGTTTTACAGCAGGTGTTACTACTCTGATTGTTCTACAGCTGGGCAGAATCAAAGAGTCACAAAGGGAGCCCAGTGTGAAGATGTGCCACATGTTCCTTTAACTCGGCTTGGCTTGGTATTAATAGTTCTGACTGTGGTCATTACCTCTCTTTCTCTGTAAGATTTTTTTATTTCTTGCAACATATCTGAGAGCTTTGTTCCAGACTAGCAAGCCATGACAGTGAGCCAGGGAAGATGAGACTGATGGAATATAGCCAAGGCTGTGGCACTGTCCTGCAGAAATATTTTAGCCAAGAAAGGAAAGATCTCTCACTGCTTCAGTTAACTTTATCACTAGTGTACTTAAGAGTCCTTAAGGATGTGTTGCTTGTTTTCAAAAGTCTAAATATGACTGCACAGCTAGGGAGCTTTAAGAATTATAATTTCATAGTATATCCTAGGGAAGCATTAGCAGAACGGGCCCAATAAGGAGAAAACAAGTCAACACTGAAACTGTCAGCTGAGGAAAACAATGAAAACCTCCTCCTTCCTCCCCAAAATATTATAGCCATACCATTCCCATGTTTCTCAAGTTTAAAATTTCCTCCTGTAATAAAGGTTTTGCATCAGTAGCTCTATCTCAAATTGGAGTAAACTTTCAAAGCCAAGAATGATAGATATGACATCCCAATATTTTTGGCAAAGGGCTTTCCAGGGCTTTATGAGCAGGTGTTGTATCTCACAGCTAGGACTCCAAAACATAACACACTCCACAGTCTGTGGTGAGAGACGGGGAGGAACAGAACACAGTGCTGAAAGGAGAGAGAGGGGAAGGAGAACACAGGGTCTCCTGTTACAAAAGGGACCAAAAAAGTGGGAGGGTTGGTTTGACAGCACCAACACACAGGGAGGATAAAGTAAATGCTCTAAAGCTGCATAAGATAATATGTAGCAGACAGTGTGTGAGTATGGGCGTGAGCTACTGCTTTTATTTTGTGAACATAACAATGAATACATATTTTACCCACTTAAATGGCACTATTAAGACTTCACAGAATTCAGGCCTTCCTCAATTAACCCCATCAGGCAATATGCATTCCAACAGCAGCTTCAAAGGTATGGATTTCCACCCTATTAAACTCTATTAAGCTTGTACAGATCATAAAACTGTAAACCTGACAACCTGATGGTAGTTCATTTTATTTTTCTCCTTCCCCTAAGCCACTATTCCTTTGCTCCTGTGTTTTGCCACTTGACATGTTAGGCTTTGTTCTCTTACTTCAAGGCCTGACTTAATTTTTAAAGACACTCTATTGTCCTGAATATCTTGATAAGATTGGGAAGTCCAAATTCTGGGACTTCCCAATCTTATCAAGTGTCTGGGAGTCAAAGACAGAAAGTGTCTCCTTGCAGTCTGTCTCCTCATGCAGCTTGTGAGGCATCTTTCATTGAGAAACAATTCCTTTAAACCTGAGCGGTAATGAGCACAAAAAAGGGTTGAGGGTTTTCTGGGAGTGGTGTAAAATTCTCCCAGCAGCAAGGCAGAGTGTAAATTAGAAATTTAAGGGATAAATATTCTTTGGTTGAATTCTTGTTTCTTGAGGTTGATTCTTGTTTCTGCTGCATATCACTATTTCTCCTACAGAACATGTTAACAGTGAGACTCGTGCCTTCCTTGGGGATAACTTGTCAAAGAGGATATGGATATGGATTCTATCATTTTTCCTCACTGTAAGGACAGATGTTTGCTCTGACTGGCAGATCTAAAGAATGAATTATTTTTCTCTCTGCTGAGATAGATATACTCCCTAGATAAATTTGAGTATGATCAACAGATATCTTCTTTAGAAGACTGACACAAAACTTGAAAAATGATGTACATGTCCCCTGGCAGGAACATCCTCTCCACAAAGCAGTGACATAGAACTGGAAAAAAATGATCTATGCTCCTTTCCCATTCCATCATTTTATTCTGTGCTCTACACCTCTATCAAGGCAATCATAAGATGAAGGCTTGAGACAAAGTAGAAATATGGTATATTGCCAAGTAGTTTTTAATCGTATTTTTGGCTTCCCCATTGTCCATTATTCCTTAGGAAGAACTTTGTTCCTTGGCAACTGGATGTTGAGTGTTACTTCTGTGCTGTAAAGGGAATTAAGACTTTTGTTTGTAACCTCTTCTTAACTCCACAGATTCAGGGCAGCTCAGAGAGTAATGTTTGTTACACTGTAGAAACAGCAGAAGATAAAAAGTGTGCCAAATCATGCTGTGCCACCTATGAGGCAGGAGACCCTTCCAGAGCTCCACAGCCTGCCCAGGTTCTGCTCCTGAAGAGGAGCAATTGGGTGTGATAGGAACTAACACGGGGGCTCCTCCATGGTCACCACCCTCCACTGAAGAGGAGATGGCCAAGAATTACATGGGAAATGTCACTTCAGCCATTCAAGCTCCTTCCAGCCTAAATAGGACAGAACTCCCCCCTCCCATCACTAAATGAAGGAAGGAGAGGTATTGAATTAAACCCACACTAGCTCATGTCCAGCTGCTCTTTACCAGCATCCCTAAGTCCTTTTCTGCTGGGGCTACTTTCCAGTCACTGGAGGGGTGATGCAGCAATACCACAGCAACCTGTACCCTCACCGAAGCATTGGAGTACCTCTAAAACCCTGACTTAACAACCTCTCTCTTGTATTTTTTTGGGTCATCATTTCCACTCACTTTGCTCAATTTCAATTCATACTGTAAATAGTTTTGAACCTAAACTGCCTTTATTTGTTTCTAACACTCACTGGGTGCCCAGCACTAATGATCACCACAGCCATTAATGACTCAGAGGATTCTGAGTTCTGGCTGTACTTAAAAGAACCTCAAATATCTCAAAGCATGGAAATTGATAGTTGGGGCTTTCAAAATGTTAATTAATATCTATCCCACTGCTAACCCCTATACCTCCCATCTTTGTCCATTCCCACTTACTTTTTAAGGTGTGTTTATTCTCTCCAGTCAGTCACTTTGCTTTGGTTGCATTGGAAGGCTGCAGCAATACACCAAGGATATATTCCACACAGAAAAGCCACTGTAGTTGTACCAATTATTTGCGCACCACAGAGCTTCCCTTTTATAATTGACTTCATACATTCATGTCTTCAATGCTAAGTGTGTAGCTTCATCACTGCACTAAGCTTTGTTCTGCTCAGAAAGCAAGTGCAATAATTTCCTGATATGGGCCTGGGAGGTTTATTTGTGCAGACATAGTGGGTCCTAAAGCTAATGACATTTGTGTAATTGGGGGCCCTTGCAGGGGGAGCACTAGAATTGCTGGAGCTGTGCACGGTGGCTGAGGCACGAGCTCCTCTCTGTCTCACTCACTGTTCACAGGGCTTCCCAACTTAGCATGTTGATTCCAATTCTCCCTCCTCCATGACTAGAAAGCCTCAGGCATCACCCCAACATCTTCCTCTCATTATGTTCTGTACAAAGTCTGACAGGGAGGAAAGCTTGCTGAGCCCACTACTTCACTGATTGTGAATGTGGAGTATATAGCACCTATTTTTCTTTGTTCTGCATCTGCCCATAAAGAAAATTAAGGTTGGCAGAACTCTACTATAAGATTTAAAATCGCTGGTAAAACAAACCTGTTTGTAATGGAAATATGAGATTTAAAGTACATCACTGATAGATAAAATAAGTCTGTTTGTAATGGAGATAAAAGCTATTTATATTGCTGTGGTACAGGGTAAAAATATTTTTTTCGGTCAATAATAAACTCACCAAGAAATGCATGAGCTTGTCCAGAAGCTGTTCCTGAATTCAAGTCAAATTTCCTGATGGTTCCATGCGAGGAAGAAAAAAATAGAGCCAGGACTCTCAGAAGAGCTGGGAGATGGTTTTCTTACCTTTGACCTAACAGTTTCATGCAAAACCACTCAATTAATTTTTACTGAGGTCCTCTTCCCTTATGCAGAAATCATGGAACTAAATAAATCACTAGACTTTGTAAATTCTGATGATTTCTCACATCGTTTAGTTCAATATTTCAATTTTGATTTCTTCTGCCTGAAACAGCCCTACATTGCACTCATCTTGACTTATTTCTTCAATTTATATGGGGTTAGATGAATTACAGAGATGCTTTTAATAGCAATTTTCACACTTCCAGTGTCTAAATTTTGGAAGTATTCCCAATAATTACCCTTACCTTTGAATTTTCTGGTCTTACTGCTAGTTGAAAGCTTAAAAAAACCAAACCATATAAAATCTAAAAAAGGTTTTTAAAACAAGCCTGTCAGAAGGAACATCATATTCTAGAGGGAATTCCAGGACAAGCTGCAGGGTTACAGCTTCTCAGACTATATGAGTTATCTGGGATTCCTCTCAACTGTTCCTCAGTTCTATACAAAGGTAACAACTCAAGAAGAGATTGAAATACTACCAATAGAAAAAAACTGCTAACGAAATCTGCTCACCTGTGCTGACAAAACTCACAAGTTTTGGTCTCCCTTTTCAGTGAATTTTTCCAAAGTCTGCTTACTTGAAACATTTCTCCCAGCTCTGATCAAATGCCTAAAAAAGGGAGAGGCTGAGGACTGAGACAGGGAGGGAGATCTCAAGAATGCCTAGCTTTGGTTCTGCAGGCTTAAGTGATATTAAGTAAGGACATTTCTGGAGAGCCCGAGTGGTCATCTGAGATGTAAGATGGCTGAAGAGAAGCCACACAACTAAACCCTTTGAGTCCATTAGCCTGGAGCTGTGAATGAAGAATGCAAAACACTGACCCTCCCTTTTTCCTCTGAAGGGGAATGGGCAGGTTGCAGGAGTTCACCCAGGATATTGTATTGCCTGTAGTTTTGAGATGGGAGGCCCCTTTTTTTTAAGACTGATGTACAATAGTTGAAATTGAGCTGGCAGAACCTGCCTGGGGAACAAACTCACCTTTTATTAAAACAAAAGAAAACTTGCCAGAGCTGCTGGGCTCAACACGGCTTGATTAAAGACATTGGGGAATTTACTAATCAGGAAAGGGCAGAGCATGGAAAAAATAAGAAGTGCTAGATCAGTTAAAAGTAGCTGGAGAAAACCCTGAGGCTCTGCAGCTGGTCATTACTGATGCAAGAGATAGACTGCCTCCTGGAGAAGGGATATAATGGCAGAAGAGGAACACATTAATCTGCAGAGCTCAGCATTAGGGCTGACTAATCACACGCAGCCCCGGCAGCTGTGGAGCACAGACCCTCTTCTCAGAGTAGGGGCTTTGCTGCAGATCCCTGTCTGCCATGGGAACGTGTGTTACTCTGTAAGCCTTAGGCAGTGCAGCTCACTCCCACCCTGCCGTGCCAAAGGAGATTGGTGTGAAAAGTAACTCCAAAACGTGTCCACAGCAAGTGCAAAGTGAAGGTGCTTCAGTGAGCTGCACTGATCGAAGCAGCACTTAATCCTTCAGCAGCAGGTTATCACCAGCCTTGCTGGGAGTCAGCCCTGCTGGAAATCATTATCACTGGAGAGGCTTCAGCTAAAAAATCCCTTCTGAAGGCACTTCAGTGCAACAATGTTAATTGCTGATTGCGATTCCCTGCCTCCTACAAGACAGCAGGAGAGTCAAGGTAAGAGGAGGATGTGAGCTCCCTGAGGCAGGTGAGCAACAGGTGCGTGTATTTACCTAGACATAGATAAAGGCATAAAACATACCCAAAGTCTTTTCACACTCTCATCAGTAGCACTGGGATAAGGAATCCATTTCTGCCTTGTTGAAGAGCTGCCTGACTCTCATTCAGGCTATGAAGAAACTGATTGATTACAGGACTTTAGGGCACACAGCTCCCCACCAGGTCAGACCAGAGTTTCACCAGGCTCCTGTACTTGCTGTATGAGAGAAAAGTAACTGAGGTTCACCAGGGTCTCATATAACTCAGCCCCTGTCCATGCCTCTGCTGAAGACAGCTGTGCAATCTGTAGGTGTCCTTTCAGGCCTGATCTTTGCTGCCAGAAAGAACATGCACCAAGCTCAGTGTAACCTGCCTCCCACTCCCAGCCAAGAAACTCTATGCCTGTGTTAGAAAGCAATTAACTCATATTTGCCAGTGTATGACAATACAAAAGATTGGCAACGAATCCTTCTTGCCGTGCTGCATTTCAGAGCTTTGTACAAAAGCTTCTCCCCCTTCCACCTCTCATCCTGTCTGCCATGAGAACTGTCGGAAGGCGTCAGATTCCAGTGCCCAAATTAATTGTAGTAATCTGATCAGAATGAAATGCCAAATGAGTCACCTCCTGCAGCAGCCTCTGTGCCACCTGTCCTTTGCTCTGCCTCTTAGCTTTCATAGTTTCTGCTCAATACAGTGACCAAGATAATACAAAATGGCCCTGATAAAGAAGGAGCTAATGGATTAAAACACCATGAGAGCTTTCTGGTAGAAGACTGCACTATAAGCAGATAGAAGTGATGACATTTGTAGGGAACATGCCCTATACTCTTCCTTTTTAATGGAAAAAGTGATGTTGATAGAATAATTCTGAATTTTTCACCTCTCTTCTAAATGGCACATCAGTGAGACAGTGACAATGTTCTCACCATTAAACCTGACAGAAATGTGTGTTCCCTGATTCCAGAGGGCTGCAATAATGTAGAAAGTGCTATGAATCTGAACCAGATGACCAGGTGGGGATCTGGACACAGAACAGTCTGGTACCAATAGCTTTTTGCTGAATTTGGCACCAGGTCTTGTTCCTGAAAATCAAAGAAGGAACTAATGTAAAGAAGTTATCTGCTGCTTTTGTTGGGTTTTGTTTTTCTTCTTTAAAAAAGGTAACATACCCATGAACTCAGCTTGTGTCCTAACTAGGAAACAGAAGGAAAATTTCAGTGAAGATCCATCTATAATTCCTTCTCATTCTCATTCCTTCAGCAAGCCAAAGGAAAGAGTTCAGCCCTAAAATTTAAGAAAACTCAAATATAGGCTCCACCCCACCCCCCTACACACTTATTTTCCTCTTTGATTAAGTTAGTGTAACTCACTGCTTAGACTTTCTAAAGTATGACATTCAGTAAGACACTACCGTGCCTCCCAGCAGGATATCCTGAAAAGCAGATCTCTTTGGAGAGGTTCTTCTTCTTAAGCAAGATATATCCAAAATAAAACAACCAAAACAAGCTCCCAGTTCCTCCCCACGTACACACTGGGGTTTTTCTGCTTCACATGCCTGTTCCCCATGCAGCCTTAAGTTCTCAAGTCACCAGGCCAACACCTTCCAGGCCAATCAGATTTTATCAGCAATAATTATTTGCTGCTATCAAGGCTGAGAAAAAAGGCAAAACAAGGGGAGGACTAAATGGTGGGAAAGCCTGTTGAAAGAAAAGATCGATCCAGTAGAAAAATGGGCCAGGGAAGATGAGCCGTTCACACTGCATACAGCAGTTTACCTTCTCTGTATTCTTTGTCCTTTTCCTATATCTGGCTGGCTTCCCAAGGCTCGAAACATCTGGTAGCAGTAAGGTAAAACTGTCCTAAATGTCTCTAAAAATCTGCTTGCCTATTAGTAATTCCCTAGAGAAAATGTAAAGAAAATCAAACACCAGATTTCACATCCTGAGCAGGGCTAGGATTTAATAAAAGGAAACATACATTAAGATAAAAACAGGTGTCCATGGAAACTGCATATCTATCTTAAAAAAAAAAACCCAAACAGCACCCCGCATTCAATTCTACATATGATTTTCTTTCACGTACAGTCTCCCTCTACCACGTTTGGTGCTATGTATTGGCTGTCAGAGATCCTCACTGCCTGCCTGTTTTACTCGGGCATCCCCAGGATGATCTCAGCACTGTGCAGCTCTGAGGTTGATCAAGTACAGCTCGGGCTGCACTCAGTCTTCTCTGCACCAGGCAAATGGGCTGCAGCAAAACACTGAGCAGGATGCATTGCCCATAGGATCAAGAGCTCTTCAGTAACTTCTTTTGCAAGGGATTAGAGGAGGGGAAAACAAAACAAAATTAAACAAAATGCCAGGGGGAAGCGAGAAGCAGCTGTTGCTCTGAGCTCTCACTGTCCCTGCCCTCAGCTACAGGGGATAGACAAGAAACATGGATCTATGTCATGGGGACATGAGGATCATGCAGGGGTTATTTTCAGCAGCTACCCTGAGCCCATGGTGCTGTAGCAGCTCAAAGCTACAACCAGCAGCTGTCCTGGTGCTTCATATGGGGTAGCTGGGCTGCAGGTCTGACAGCTGGGGTTCATGCTCAGGACAGAGCATCGAGCACACGTGTGTGGGGCATCAACAGACACTGAATCATCTTGTGGTTCTCCCAGCTCCAGCTCCCAGAGCAGTGCTGAGCACCAAGCAGTGCTCAATGAGCCTCTTTGTTCCCAGCACCAGCTGCTGAGCACTGTGACGAGAGCTGCAGTGAGCAGAGGTTTTCAAGAGATGCGTGCGTGGAGAGAGAGTGAAAGAACAGTGCTGCAATTAGCACAGGGGGTACAACCAAACTTCTATCAAAATGAAGGCAAAAGTTGGCTTTTTCAACATTTTATCTTTAACAAACAGGCAAACAGTCTATCAGATAGCACTAGTGCAGCTCTGGGAACACAGTGAGTTGTACACACTGGGACATACTGAGTGATACTCAAAGGCACCACCTAATTTGTGATGGCAGCAAAGGTCACCATGGAATACTTGATCTCTTTCAATCTGTTTCCATATAGATCCTACTGTATAAATTGCCATAGCATTCAGCAGCTTTGAGGATCAAGACCTTACCATAGAAAAGCAGTATCCTGAGCTATAACCTTATTACCATTGTTTCCAATAGAATTGTGATTTTCTCCTCCTCAGTAACTAGGAAATTAAATCCAGTCCCTACTGCACTTTTAATAGCACTAAGAATTTCCACAGTGGGATCAGACATTTAAACAGAGAGCAGCAGTTTCCCACTTCGCTCCACAGAACACTGGCAAAGCCAACCTCTACCTTCCTTGTCCTCCTCTTCAAGTTTCTGCACACATTCTTCCTGTAGCTGCTGCCTTACATTTAACTTGCTCTTAAGGAAAGACATCCCAAAGGTCTTGGCTGCCAAATTATTAAACAAACATAACCACACACAGCTAAACAATGCAAATAGATTCCCTTCTTCAAGCAGTACACTTACTTCAGGCTTCACTATGCATTCACAAGTATGTTTGGTTTCCTCCCTCCTTCTCTTCTGTGTTCATCTCAAATGAGAGGGAAGTTTTATCCTGTTCCTCTGTATCATGCCAAGCATCCACAAATTCATTCCATGGCTCGATTCTCCTCCCATTCCTGAAACTAGGCACCTGAAAAGCCTGCATGTTGAAGCTCCACTGCTGCAGGTGGAGCCATTCAGAGCACACCTACAAGCTCGAGCAGCAAGCAGAGGCTGCCTGGCATTGTCCGTATCATCCTGCTGTAGTGCTCCCACTTGTGCTGCTCAGATCCCCAACTTCCTACATTCTTTTTCAACACTACTCTTAAGTTTTTCTGGAAAATACCCTGGCCTCTATGTCCCTGGCAGAGAAGATGAACTGGCCGAGATAACTGAATGGGAAATCAGCGTGTTCCAGACTCCAAGGATTTAATATTTGTCATCATACATGGACAAGGGTGATTAATAAGGGCTGCACAAACTTGATGTCCCATGCATCGAGTGTGGGACCACCCACAGACCACAGACACTGAGCTGCTCCAGGGCTTCCTGGCAGCCTATGGCAAACAGGGCATCAAATGCTTCAATGCAGCAAAAGCAGATATGCTCTAGTAAATGTGGTAGTTGAGGATGGGTGGCAGGAGGAAGGGAGGAATGTGCTATGTGGTCAGCAGCAAGGATACAACGACATAGAGGAAGCTGCTGGGAATCCAGAATATTGAGCTCTGGGCTGGCAGACACCTCCTTCCACTTATTATTCCAGCTGTGATTTTTTTTGTCATCTGTTTTGTTCCCAGCACTGAGTTCTTTCTATGTGACTTGCCAAGGATACATTCTAAATGTATTTCTTCCTGTCAGGGTAAGAAATGGGTTAAGTTAGCTTAGAAGTAGGTTTATTCTCCAACCAGCATCTGTATGCCCTAATAAAGTCAGATAACTGTATTACTGGGGTAGCTTGAAAACAGACAAAATCTGCTTTCTGTTTTTGCTAAATCCACAGCTAAATGATTTTTGAGGGGGATGTTTTCATGGGAGATAAAAGACTAAAATCAATGATAGGATTGTCTGAAGACTGAAGTTGCATTTTATCTCCACAAAAAATCAGGAGTCAGCTATTCCAGTCACTCTCTATTAAGTTTTGGTTCAAAAATGTCACTTGTACTCACAGCAGTGCTGAAAAGACTATTTATCTGAATCCAACTGTAGCATAAAGATTCTCTTGGAATCTTTTGTTTATTGAATGAGATAAGCATACGTAAGTAATGCCATTTATTGCAAAAAAAAAGGACTTGTATGGGATATGAAACTGAAACTGTGATATGTGACAAAAATTAATAACAGTAATCATAAATGGTTACGAGAATGGTGTGAGGTCTAAAGATAACACAGGCATACACTTAGATATCAACTTGTGATTTAGGGAATTTAGGAGAAAAGTGCCTGACAGTTCAAAAAAGGAAAATTATCATCTCCTCCAAACATTTTTCAAGAACGGCAACCAGAGTATAATGCTCTAAATTATGAACTTTGCTGTCATAGCATGGCAATGGGTCTGTAGTACATCTAAATCTGAGTAAGAACCCTGAGAAGTGAGAGAGCTATACAAGATGAAAGTTAGTTAAAGGTCTCACAATCTAAAGGGATGCATATTACATAGTTGCACCTTCCTGATTTCACAATACTGTGACATTTTTTCCGGAAACACAAGCTTCTATAAAACGCCCCCAAGAACTTAGTTTTGCCCCAGGTAGCCAGGCAGTGGTTCCTCAGTTCTCTATCTATGAGGCCACTGTACCCCAAGAAGAGTTAACAAAGGTCAGGCAACACTGCTGTCTACAGTAACTGGGTGACTGCAATAGAAAGTCCTTGATGTGCTAGTCCTAAAATCCTGATTTTCCTATCAGTCTTCCTTTGCATCTGGCTCTGTCTAGAGACTCCTGAGAGAGGAATTAGGATTAAATTTTTCTTTCTAGACACTATTCTCTTTAAACACAGATCTAGCTGTAAAGCACAACTAAGCAGAAATGAACCCTCTCTCATTTTCTCTTTGCAACTAACTTCTTTTATAAAGAGCTTAGTCTCCAGCTCAGCTAAGCCTTTAATTGTGTGCTTAACTTTAAGTATGTGCTTAATGTCAATGGGACATATGGGTAAGTATGAAACTGTGGGTTTCATTGAATAGACTAACTTACCTGAAACACTTTAATGTTTTTGCTGAACTGAGGCCCTGGCAAAGAGAACAAGAAAAAGCATTTAATGGGATATTGAAAATGTCCTAGTATCAGTTGGTAAAACTAGTATTTAAAGTTTTTTCTCCTGAGTGGTATAACTACATCAATAACTCATTTCCGTTCAGCCTAGAAGGAAAGATTTCTTTGAATGTTAATTGAAATGTGGGAGCTTAAACTAAGTAACTGCACTCTTTGCTTTCGGGTGTCTTTGATCAGAATGTCAAAGATGTTTGGATAATTATTGCTATTACACCAGTGCTCACGACCTTGCCATTAAAACACATATACCTATCCTCTCTCATTCACTGCATTTCCAGGATTACTCCATTCCTGTAGATATCCAGCCAGAAAAGTGATTGAATGAGTATCACACATAAGAATGCCATAAACCCAAGGCACACACTCACCAGGATTTCGGGGCTGCTGTGATGGCACCCTGCTGAGATCCTTGCCCCTGATTTATGTACATTCTCCAAACTGAGCAGTGTTAATAGTGGCTCTAAAGCAAAGGAGAGGTATGAAATGATGAACGCCCTCTCATTGCTGCTTCTGTTCTTGAGTCTGGGAAATTTATCTTTCACGAGTTTCTGTACTTAAGTAATTTCTTTCACAAGTATTTCAGTCATTGCATTTAGCATCATTTGCTCTGAAACGGACGCTCCCCTGAATCAACTGAGGTGAGCAGTTTTTGAAAAGCTATACCTGGCAGACAAAAGCAGTCTGCCTTTTGGCAGCTCTCTTTCCTTTCCTGTCCCTGAGCTCACCCTGCAGCAGGATGAGGTGTTACCCTGTAAAAAAGAATAAATGCTATATGCAGGAAGAGTGTTTCTCTTCTCTCTTGCCTTACCCAAATGTGTCCTACTCTTGTCTGTCCTATAGCTATTGCATCATATTCAGCCTCTACTTGTCCTCTAAATCCTGCCAGAATCTACATTTTGCTCTTCAAGTGAAATTAATGACCACACCTATTCATCCTTCTGACATGTCTGTTCTCATTACTCCTTCATCCTTTGACCCTTCCTGGTGTCATTACCACACTCATACCTTTTACCTCCTGTGTCTTCAGCGTCGGGAGCTGTTCTTTCACATGACTTAGTACAGAGCTGTCCTAGAGACTCAAACATTTTCTAATGGCTCACTAATATTTTTCTTCATTTCTTTACCATGACAGTTATACCAATATTTCAAAAAAGTCTCAGCAAAACTCTGTCATTTAATGGCTGTGGTTTTATTTCACAATCTTGGCTACCTTTCAGTGAAAAGAGAAAGTGAGTGGCAAGTTAAAAAGGATGATAAACAAGACTTATTATGAGCAATATGGCAATAATTATGCTATTACTGCATTCAGTTTTTAGTGCCATGCCTTCCCAGTTTGTTTCCTTCAGCATTTTGGGACAGCTTAGACAGTTAGCAGAAACTCATGTCACTGCTCCTCTGTTTTCCCTTTTAAATTCTGATACTTTATATTGGTGTTGCAGCTCTCACTAGAGGTTTCTCGGTTCTTTTAAACACTTCTCTCGGAGATTTAAAATTGAATGAAACACATATTCCTATAGGTCTTTCATTTTGTAAACATTTTCTTCTTCAAACAAAAATCTGCATTCTGGGTCATATTTGGAGATTTGTAATGTCTCTTTAATGGATTGTAAAACCAAAGGGATCATTGTGATAATCTATTTTAAATTAACTTCTGTTTAAACAATAGTGCATGTTTCAAAAAGATATTCAAAGGGGGAAAATAAATTCTGATACTAGATAAATTGTTCTGGTAATCAATTACGCTGACTTTTAAAACACTGTTTTTTTTAAGTCTGTATTTGTTTAGCTCCAGCTCCCATCCACTAGGTACTGTTAATCCTTTTAGTGATGTATTCAGACATTTTCAGAATTGTGAAACAGGTATTTTGTGTAGATTTTGAAGATTGGTATCAATTCACCTATTAACCCACTCTTAGATAAATTGGATAGATTAATTTTCTTAAATTACAGGTTATTGGAATTTCTTTTCCACAGGCTTAGAATCATTCCTTTGTTCCTCTCTGAGCCTTTCATTTTTTTTTTCCCCTTCAGATTTTTTCTTCATGTGTGCAAACAAGATCTGGACAGAGAATGCTAGCAATTATCTCAGTCATGCCATGAACTCATCTCCTTCCTTGACATTCACTGCTTACCCATTCAAAGCTAATGTTTTGCTCTCAGCCATTATATTGAACAGGGAGCTCACATTCAGACACTACCTATCACAAACTCTAAATCGTCATCACTATCACTGTATTTCAAGGGTACTTTTCTGCTATTCTGTACATGTGACTGGAATTCTTTGTTCCCAGGCACACGACTTTGTATTTGTCTGTATTAAAATGCATATTGCTCAGATGAGCTCACCTTACGAAATGATGCAAATCCAGAACACAGAAATGATCTCTCCTGTCATTATTTACCACTCCACTAATTTTTATGTCACCTGCAATATTTACTAGCAGAGATTTTGTATTTTCTTCCAGATTAATGCTGAGAAGAATAACTAGCATTAGGCCAAGAACAGATTACTGCAATAGGATGCAGATTTTCAACCACAGTACTTTTGAAATCCATCTACTAAATACATCTTTCAGCCAAATCAGAAAATGGTTTGGAATGAGCTCTATATACTCTATAAAACAGTAGGGAAAGGTTAAACTGTTTTAAACAGTAAAAATCCAGCTGACCAGGCAATAGATTGCAAAATATTGTTGCCATCTGATAACATTTTAGACTATCCAGTCATAAAGTTTAACTATCATCATGGGAATAAAGACAAAACCACATTGTGCAGCTAGAAGAAATCCAGTCCCTTAGAAATAATGCAAGACAGCTTTCTCCTTCAAATGCATCAATCTGAGTAGCTCTGTGATAAACGTGACATGGCAATATTCAGTTTAAAAACTTTTATAATCCTATTTATTGGGCCTACTTTCACCCCAAAATACAAGAGAAACTTGGAGAGCGTTTTCACTGTGGAAGGGATGCACAGAGGGAGGGCATCCCTCCTCTCAGGAATGGCCTAACATATATGGTAGCACCACAATAACCTAATTCTGTCCTTTTTCTTAGTCAGCACAGCACACAGTAATCTCACATGAGCCTGCATCTTGCAAGTTATGCAGGGTTTTGGCAGAACTGTCACTTCCCTTACAATACAATGCTTTTGGGGCTTGAGTCCATTATTAAAGGAATAGTATTTGTCTAGGATTAGTCAGCCCAAATGCAACAGTTTAGGTTTAATTTTTAGTGATGTATCTGGGTCATATATCACTATGTGATATACAACAAAAGTGTATATTTATCTAATCTTGTGGTAGGAGGGATACAATTATTGAGATATCAGAATAACTCTTAGAAATTGTGTTTCCTCTGGCTTGGACACAACTATTTAGGGAGAATAATCACTTGAAAAAAATAATTGCCAAAGGTTTTGTACGGATCTCAGAACTGCTTGCCAAGAAACTCCTCTATTTCTACTCCTCCAGCCTTTCAGGCTGAGTCTTATCTTATTATCCAAGAAAGTCAAATACCCTGGATTCTTATTGCTTACTATTTTCGTCACTTTAAATGGGCAAATAAATATTATTTCCCTTTTTGGCTTGGCAGCAATTTAGTCAGATAGCTGTGGTCTGTCTTGCTTGTTACTATGGTCCACATGTCACGATCCAGACAAATCAATCTGCTACCAGGGTACTTTTACAAGAGAGGTCACAACTTGCTCTTTGTCTCAGTCATCTGCATTGATGTAGGACCTGTCATAATGCATTTTAAATGGGGTTTGAAGATCTAAGCCTTTCTACCTTAACACAAGAGTTTTGTTTATAGACTCCTCAAGTCTTAGCAGGTTAGATATATGCAATATTTCTTCCCTCTGCTTTTTTTAATTGGTGTTACAGGATTCCACCAGTAATCTCTATGATAAAAGGGGAAATACAGCATTTGTAGCAATTCTTTCCTTCCCATATGATGTGCATCTAAAGAAAATTAATATCATGAATAAAAATATTTGAAATATGACTTGAGAGTCTCCTGCTCTTAAATATCACACTTTCTTATTGCCAATAACACGATGTAGGTATTTAAGTATTCTTCAACTTTACGAGATTTTATTATGTTAAATATTTTCGCTTAAGGCATAATATATGTTTTAACAACTCCAGCATGTGCAAACCATTTTATAGCCCAGAGCTTCATGGAAGTAATAGAGGTTTAAAGGTAATAAGTCTCATCTATTTTATGAAGGGGGTGAACTACCTCGAGAGGCTCACATTTTGCAGGTACTAGGGTTTCCAGGTGCAAACAGAATTAGACAGATGGGGTGGAACTGTTAAGAAAACTGAATTTAGTCACATGAATTGGATTTTCTAAAAGGGGAAACATAAAATCACTCTTTCATTATCCTTGCATCTGACAAAATGCATTATCATATGCTTTTGCTTGAACAGTGTAAAGACCGTTCAAAACAGATACAATTGCAAATCAGGAAAGATCACACTTATGTGGAGCCCTGACAACGTGATCTCATCAAGCTAGAACTTGAAATTGCAAGTGTCACTTCAGATAAGATCAGAGAACATTTCCTGTCCCAATGATGTGACATTATCAGGTTTGAGACTGTAGCAAAGGCACATGCACAATTTTGTGAACTAACAAGGCAGATTGAGAACACACTGGTTGGCAGGATATTTTAGATCCTGAGATTGCCTTGAGCTGGGCATAATTACAGCTCATTTTTTGCACATGGGAGAACCATCTCGAAGACGAAAAGAGCAGGGTATTCACTGAGGAAAGAAAAATGTTGATCTTTCAATTAGCATAACTTCAAACATCTGAACTGTGTTTCACAGTGTACAGACAGCTTTGGGTGAAAAAAGCCATCTTCTGTAAGGCAACTCTTCAATGGCTGTGCTTCCATTTGCATGGGAATCATTTAGCATATAGAATTCTACTTTTAACTGTTATATATTTGAGCTTGCTTCCAAAAAAAAACCCAAACAAACAAACCAATAAATCTCTGTTGGTATTAAACTACTTAAGGGTCATTGTTAAGATAGGTCATTAGGAACTTATTAGCAGGACTTTTCTGTTCATTTGGACTTCTAAACTACAAAATAAACACATGTTCACAGCCATAAAGAAAGGAGGGAGAGGAAGCCAGTTAGATTTCTTGTCTCTCTGCTTATTTTGGCACTCTTTAGAGTTTAGTACACATACCTAGAAGGTAGGTGCCAGTCCAAAACAAGTTTCTATGATTTAAAAGCATAGGGAAGATGCTGAAGGTCACAGAAGAATTAGTCATATGAAAATGTTTCCTAACACTGAAAACCTGAAAGCCTTGAAATGCCTCTCCTGCTCTGGAAATTCATCAGCACCTATAATTTGCTTTTAATTGAACAGTTGCTAAAATAGTGCTTGTTCAGGAAGATTTGCTTTTTGGATTTAAGTGTCCTTTGTGCCTTTAACTCTGTCACATGGCTAAAGCTCCCTGGAATTCAAGGCTTGGGAGCACCTCCACTCTGGTGAAGCTATAGGAGTCGAACATAC
The DNA here is from genome assembly GCA_013400515.1 of Erpornis zantholeuca. NCBI lineage: Eukaryota > Metazoa > Chordata > Aves > Passeriformes > Timaliidae > Erpornis > Erpornis zantholeuca. Next base: position 203,629 of record VZTN01043079.1, read on the forward strand.
ACATTGGTATTTCCACGATGGAAGACACAAAGTCTATCGTGGTAAAGCACCTGGAGGAGATAGAACTGTGAAATGCTTTTGTCTCACAGCTATAAATAAATATACTTAGGAATAAACCATTATTTTATCAAGCATATACATGGTCTACACAGAAACTATGTGATTTCATGTAGCACAGGCTGCAGCATTTGAAATATGAATTTCACGGGCAGAAGTTTACAGTGGGTTATTCTACCCAATGTATGCATGTAGTGTGATACCAAAATAATTTAAAAATTAACATTTAAATGGAGAGCATCCAATCCCCCACAAAAGCCATATTTTTCTCCAGTGACTCCCCAGGATATTAAGGCCACAATGATTGACAACTTCCTATATAATGTTTGACAAAACAGAAAACTATAACTTCAGTGAGTAACTAAAAAAAACATGGTGAATGTGTTTAACATCGTGGCTCTTGTTTCAGCTCCTCATTCTTGCACAAATGCTCACGTCAGATGAAGAAAAAAACACCATGCATTCTTCATATTAACAAACTTTCTTGCATTGATTAACACAACATTTTATGAG
>VZTN01089074.1:11929-49230 GCA_013400515.1 Erpornis zantholeuca
GGGATGCGCGGGGGATGCGCGGGGCCGGGAGCGCGGGGGATGCGCGGGGGATGCGCGGGGGATGAGCAGGGCCGGGAGCGCGGGGGATGAGCGGAGCCGGGCTCCAGCTCCGGGGCTGCCTCCACGGCTCCACCGAGGGCGGGGCTGTCCCCCCTAGCCCCCAGGCAATTCTAAACAAGCGGCTAACAGCTGGAAGAAACACAAAATCTCAAACCTAGTAAGTCTTAGAGCTGATTCCCAAAGAGACGCGGTAGATGTTTCTGTTCACGACTCAACAGAAAACTGGAAACCATACAAGCCCTTTTGCCCATAAAACCCCTCTTTACCGCAAGCTCCAACAACTTCTATAGAGTTTTCCCTACCTTTTTTTTTTTTTTTCCATTTTTAATTGTGACATTTTGGGTGACATTGTGACATCCCTTTCTAGACAGACAAGCCCAAAAATGCTGCAAGAAAACTTTAACAACACTGTGTTCCAAGTAAGCTCAAGAAATTTGCAGCTTAATTTGCAGCCTCATGACAACAAAAAAAGGCATCCTGGGCTCCAAAACTAGCTTGGGATGGGTGCTCAGTAAATTCTTCAGAACTTTTGACCTTGTAAATACGTGGTGCAATATCTATCTTTTGGGTCTCTTGTGCAACACACATATTTTACAACCAAAATGATAATGGGCTAAACTGTGAAGTGGGATAAGTCAAGCAAAACATTTTTAATTCTAGAGCTTCTCATGATGTCTCAAATATATATATATACTCAAATATATATATACTCAAATAATGTATATTTTTGAGTCTTCTTCAAGATTCATCAAATCTGATGTCTAAAAATAACTGATATGAAAATATTATTGTTTATATTCGTACTCCAGATTTGTCATTCAACAGTGTTTAATAAAACATCTTAATGGCCACCAGTCATGCTGAGTAACCAGAAAATGTCTCTCCTAACAGAGTCCAAAATGACTGACCATTGCTATGTTGCAGTATAACATCCTCACTGGAAGCCTCTCTGCAGAAGTACAAAGTTGAGTACCACAGGTTTATTCTGTTTCAGAGAATACGCATGGGATTTTATATTTACACTGTACAAACCTGAATTTCACAGAACTGGGCTAGGGTTCTCACGAGAATACACTCTCTGACAAGATTTGTAGCACAGCTGACTTTTCTAGTCAAAACTCAATTAATATTTAAAAACAAACAAACAACAAACAAACCCAAAACACAAAATTCAAGCATTTCCTGTGGGACTTGAGTAAAGCAAGAATTAAAAATCTCAGTAAACTGAAAAGCTGCTAAAAGCTACCACCATTTGGTAGTCCATAAAAGGTTTTGATACAGGCCTAAGAGAGGGGTAATTCTGGAAATAGGACACGAGACATGCACAATCCCTTCCTCCAAGAAAGTTCTTGAAGATTCACATCACAGTGTCTGCCTCTTAGTCACCATTAGTCATCCTCTTAGTCACCCCTTTTCCTCTTATGAATAAAGAAAATTATGTGTCCTGGAACTATTTGAGAGCTGTAGGAATTTATCCTTCTTTTGGTCTCAGCAGCAGATCCTCTCACATCTCTTTTGGGCGAGAGGAAAGGGAACAGATGCCTCAGAGTAGCTGCAGTGTTTTCTAAAACGTTGAGCTTTAAGGACCTGCAGTGTTTGACTGGGCTAGCAGAGCTGAAGCCCCTGTAGGACCACAGACCTTCACCCTGGCTGAGAGAACAGCAGCGCGTTTCTTCCTGGGAGCATAAACTGTGAATTCCCGTGGGGGACGACACCTGGCAGGTGGAAGAACACTTGAAAACAAACCTTCTTTCCAGTGTAAATGAAACAAATAAGCGTGTCATCAAATGTGGAGATGTTGTGAAGTGTATTCCGGAATGTCTCACATATTAACTGGTCCAGTCTTCGGTTATCCAATCTTACCCTGTAAAACCTCTTCACTTTATTCTGCAAGGCAGCAATAAATCCAGAGAGCGTTTAGAAAAAGTCATTTTTAAATGACTGTTGCCAGATAATTCTTTCAGGATTTCTTTTTCTCTCTCTCTTTAAACTGTTTTAGGGTTTTAACTTTGTCATAAGTAATAGAAAGGAGCCAAAACCCCTTATTTTCTTATTTGAAGACCAATGATCTTTTACTGTACAAGAGCATTCAAACAACTTGGGAAGATTAATGTGTTTTTTCACTAACAATTATAGCATTTTAACCCTATTTTTCATAATGTTAATTATATTAATTACAATAGGATCTAATTAATTTAAATATAGATTTCCCATACATACCCTAACATCATCATATGCTTCTCTGTGAGGACATTAAGTCCAAGACCAAGTCAATACAGCAGTAAAATGAGAAAGCCAAAAAATCTTCAAATCTTTCAATATTTCAAGGTTCAAAAAAGAACCATTTTATTATTAGCTAAACTTATTTTAGAAACCAAGTGTTCTGCTCAACACACTCACACGTGCACAAAAAATTACCCAGTTTTCCTAGTAAATGAGCAAAGAAATAAGAAGTACTTGCTTTCCTTCCTCAAGGACGATGACAAAATGCAAAAGAAATGTATTTGCAAAATCTACTGCCAGTTGGATTTGCTTAGAATCCTTCACCTCAGATTTACTGGTTCAGGTGGAGATATACCTTAAATTGAGCCTGTTGACAGTAAGTAAAGAATTATTGATAAAACTTGTAGGATTTCCTCTTTTTTTTTTTTTCCAGTAAAAGGGCATCAAAAGTAGTAAGGACAACTTCATCTAATAATTATGGAAGAGAATTTTTCTGCCAGAGATGGGAAATGTTCTCAAACATGACTGTTTTAGAGTGAGAGCTGAAAACTTTTACAGAGCTCCCTGTCTTTGTAATGGAGTAAATAGTCCCATCAAACACACCATGAAAGAGTTCGTTATCAGTCCTTGCCATTCCCTCCCACCAGAACCCTTGCATTTTGCTTTTGGTAGCTGAATATTTATCAGACAGAAAGGTTTCCAACAATAACTGACTGGAGCACTTGGAAGTCAAGAAAACCTGTTTAAATCAAGCAGCAAGAGACTTAGAAGCAAGTGCCACAAATGCCTTATATAAGTGATAATTTCATGGGGCTCCTATGTAAATCATGTTCATAAACCATCCAGCCTTGAAACATCTCTCCCCTTGGCTGTATCTGATGCAACATGAAATCCAGCTGGCTTACCCTGATCACTCCTACTCGGGGTGGAAGCACTGAGGGAGAAATACCTGTTTGGGCTCAGGTGCCAACCAGATTAGCCACAGAAGCTGTTGTTAGCAACTTTCTCACAGAAACCCTGGCACCTTAATTTTAGTATAGGTTTGGGAGACCGGTGTTTAAGCAGTGGTGATTGAGGTAATTCCATGCAGTGTTGAGATTTGGAAGTCCCTGGCTGCCTGTAGCCATAACTGATCATCTGAGACTTGCAAAATTTATCCTAAATCTGATACCTTTTTCCCCAAACATATACAATCCAGCTTGTTACAGTAATTAATGAAGCTACTCCTTTTAATTACATTAGAACCCAGCTTCAAAGCAATAAAATGCAATTGATCCTCCACATAACTGGTGTGCATTTCGTTGCACAATGTGCAGACTCAGACACCCTGTTTTGCTCTTTTACCCAGACCTTTACTCTTTCCTTTTTCTTGTGCCTTCTACCTCCACATCCCAAAAAGCACACAACCAACAACCTAGTGCCAGATTTTCCCCATATATGAACACCTTTCTCTTCCAAATAGTAATGCAACATTCATATTAGATCTAGTGTGGGACTGATTTGATTGTAGTCTCAAAGCTGAATGATTATATTCAAAAGCTGAAATTCAGCATTTTCTTTTGCTTTGCCCCAGCTGGTTGTAAAGGCCTTTCTTAGGATATTGCCCTCCTTGGGACTCAGACTCTTTCCCTCAGACCAGGTTTATTAAATCAAACTACATTTACTCATTTGTAATTCCATCCCTTTAATCTTCAAAAAATATTTCTCTGAGGCTTTCCTTTGATATCTATCAAAAGGTGTGGTCTATTCCACTTAAAAAATGGAACAGTGAAATGGATGGTAAGAGCAGGAAGACACAACCATTGTCACTCTATTTTAAGATGAGGGCAGACCTTTCTGGTTATTAAGTCAGAGCAAAAGAATAGCTGTTAGAGAGTTTAAATTAAAAAAAAAAAATCTACTTGAATGAATTCCAGGGAAGATAAGAGAAATACAAATGATATATTCCATTATAAGCCTTGTAATAACTTAAAATTGATTAGTGTTTGAAGACTGATGGATAACTACAAAGCATTACTATTATAAAGCAAAGTGCAATTTTTGATATCATGCAACTACTTCGAGATGTCTAATTTTTCCCTCTTTTACAATATTCATAGCAGAAATAAAGAGATATCTGTCATTCATGAGAAATGAGTCTAGTTCTGAAAACTATATTGTTAGTCATATCAAGTTTTAATAGAAAAAGTGAAATAATGATTTGGATATAGGGGGAACCAGGATCAGAAGGAAAGGTTCAGACAAGCAAGCACAGGAGGTCTCTATCTGCTTAGAATCTCAATTACAGTAGGTCAGTCAAAGGGAGTTCAGCTGCAAATATAAAACTTAAGATGAATAGATTCAATGGCATGTGAGAGAAAAAGCCCATATAGGTAAACCACAATTTAGTCATGAATTCCTGAGCAGATTATTTAGTTCCCTCCTTACATTTTTCCCTACCTGTTGTATAAGAATTTATAGGGCAGTAGTTAGAAACTGGGCCATGGGAGACGGTTGCTGGCTTTAAAGAATAAGGCAGAGCCTCAGAAAACATGTGTGATCTCAAGTTATCTTTTACCAAACAATGTATAAAATATTACATTAGAATAATAGAATTTAAAATCCAATTTAGAACTCAAGGCAATTCCATTTAGAAGAACATTCTTTCTCTGATTATTGTGTTTTAACAAAGCCAGCACAATTTAGGATGGTAGTCAAACTATTTCATTATAATCCAAATGTCAGAAATGTGGCCAGTTTCTTTCTACTTATTTTTCCAAAGAAATAATTTTCTAAATAATTAAATTACCTTTCCTGTGTTGAATTTTCAGATTATGGAAAACCTTACCTTCTCTTTAGGCATCTATCAGGCTTCAGATAGGTACAGGGATGATCAGATTGATAGATAGATAGATATGGATAGGTCTCTGACAGACAATGTGATGAAAGTGAACATGACAAGGCCTCTTGGGAACCAAAATGTAACAGGATAATGCACTGTACCTGTTGAAATTACGTAAGGATGTGTGGTGACAACACAGATGCTAAGGTCACTGTGTATTACAAAAACATCCTCCTCCATGCAGACCTCAGACACAGTTTTCCTTTCTCTGACGACACAGTTAAGAAAAAGTGCTGGGAAAATTACTGATTTCATTTAAATTTAAGTTTCCTGGCAGGAAATGAACAAATTCACTTAAGAAGAAAAAAAAATTACCAGTGATTTCTGACTGGTATCTTTGTAAAGCTCTCAGTAACAAACGTGGACTTGACAGATTTCTGATAGAGCTGCAACAATGTGGATAAGGACAGAGAAGAATTTGGCTGACCTGTGAATAGTTACCACTGATAACCACTGATACCATTTTAGGTGACATATGAGACAACCAGGAGAGTTTGCATGTTTCAGATGAGTCAATGAAGGATGAATGCACTGTACTTTTAGAGTCTGAAAAAGAGCTTTGAGCATATAAGATTGGGTGGACAGACTGAAAAGGTATCTCTTGAATTTTCTTGTTGTATATTGCATTTGGGCAACGTAGAAGAATAGGTTCAAAATCTAAACTTAAGGAAAATAAGCTGCTAGTAGATAGACTGCCATCTTTGTCTGTCATTTGCTAGGGACTTGTTTATTTCAAAGCCAAAGAGAACCAAATTCCAAATGGACTTCTAGCCCTTTGGAAAATGCCAGCCAACATCTCCAGGAATTTCTAGGAATCTATGGTATAGAATGCAGTTTATCTAAAGCAATTATTACAGCATTTGTTCTAATGTCTCATTGTACACATGAACCACATACTTAGACACAGGCTTTACTGCTACTATCAAATCCAAACATTATATTCAGAGTTAGAATAATTTTTGAAAACTTGATGGAATAAGCTATAACTCTATCCGGTAAAATGGTCATGGAGAGGGAGAGTTATGAATTTAGAAATCAAAATTATGTTACAGATGACTAATACTTAGCTATACACCAGTTGGATAAAAATCAACAAACTTCAGGATATGTTACAGATGAAGAAAGCAATTATTTCTCAGCAGAAATTGGTTTTGACAGATGCCATAATATGCAGGTAACATTAAAAACTGGTGAATAATTTAAATGGCAATCTAGACAATATCTAAATAGATTTGAAAATAGAAAATTTATACACAGAATGTACAGTTTATTTAATTTTTCATCATGCATCTTCAAAAATAACAATAATAGTCCTAACATGACCTTAGTAGAAATAAAAAATTGCTTATGGGAAAAATTGTAATTCACTCATTAATTCTGAAGCCTTGCCGTAATAAATTGAATTACATAACAGACATCAGTGCAGTCTTGCATGATTTAGTTTCTTGAATGTGATGTAATCTATCTTTTTAAGTGTTTTTGAACATGAAAGTGGAAGTTCTCAGGAGTCTAAGGATTTTATACTGGAATAGAGCAAGGCTCCAGGAGTCTCCTTCGAACAGATGCTGCCCAGAAACTTCAAATGGGAACATTAACCTTACATAATGCATAGAATTGTTCCAATCTGTATCATGAAAATAATTTTTTTCTTGATTCTAAATGGTGGTCAATTTATTTCCCAAGGTATTAGGGTGGATTGATGTTTTGTATTGTTTGATTTATCCCTATTAATGCTGTTTAAATACTCATCTTAATTACTTCAATAAAATTCCAAAGTAACCTCCTGAATATGCATGCATTGCTATGCCTTGCAGTTATGCAAATGTATCTGAAGTCAAGGGTCCTGATTTGAAACTTTTATTAGGATTAACCCACCTCCAGAGTAAAGGCAAAATTATACAACAGTTAATACCAGCACCAGTGGACATTACATTTTATGTTTTATTTAGACAGCACCTTTGATCTAAAGCACAAGGCAATGATAAATGGGGAGCAAACAGAGAAACAAAAGTTGTAAACAAACAAGGAAGTAGGAACAAGTTATCAAGTGCTTGGAGAGAAAGGGATCAAAGAAGAACCATCAGGTGGTTATTAAAACCTCTGCTAAAGCAGTGATAAAACAAGTAAGAGAGAGACGTAAAATAAAAGTGCAGGATGAAGTTAGGAGAATCACCTGGAGAATATCCTTCTTGGGAAAAGATCCCTTTATGAAGAACAGCGCTACTCAGACCATAACAAATGTGCAATTTGTTCCCAAAATCCACTAAATAATTTCATTTATTCAGCACTGCCATTGGTTAGTAAAAGGCAAATCTTATATTTCCAGAGAGAAATAATTCTCTTGTTTGGGAGGAATATTTGTAAACCGAAGGTTTGCCTCTTAAACACTGTGTTTGCATGAAGACATGAGCATTAAATACTGACAGGACAAGAAAAATCCTGAATTTCTTAGAATATTAGAGTAAAAGAATCTGCCATTCTCCATTACTATGCCTGCAAGTTATCAGCTGCAACTATCAGGGAGAAGTTGTCAATCAACTCTATTGCAAGGATGAAAGAGTAGATGGTACAGTTTAATTTTATTATGGAAATTGATTTGCATCTTTTATATGTCTTGATTGAAAACTTTCCAGGTAATGGCATTGAAGAATACTCATAAAACTGCCATGACAGTGGTAATAACTATTATTATGATCGAATTTAATAATAAAAAAACCTGCCTGCAATATGGGCAATATGAATAATTCATGTACAGTGTTGCTTAAAATGTGATAGAGAGAAAAAGACTTGTAGGAAAATTCCTAATGTATCCAGACAGGGATGATAATTGGTTTTTGCAACTAAATGAGTACTTCATGTACAAGACAGCACTAACAAGGCACAAGAAGAAATTTACACATTGGGGAGACAATTTCATTTATCTGGTTACAGCAGGATAAGTGGAATAAATGGTTTTCCTTAAAGGATTTGACAGAAAATGCATATCCTGATAATAATTAGTTTTGTTTACAACTAGAGAACAACAGAACAGGAGACACAATGGCATATTTTCAATATGTAATAACATATGTAACACATGCTTATGTAGGCCTTACTTATGCCATTAATCAACTACCTGCAAACACTGACCAGATCTCTTCCAGGGCTGCCTTTTAGTTACAAGCATAAAAAAGCAGACCAGCATATGGAGAATTGTTTCACAGTCGCACTTTATTTAATTTTGTTTGATTCCTTTTAAGCATACAGTAACAGATAAGCTTCTGTTTCCTGCTTTTATTGCCTACCATCTGGTGGGAAAAGCATGCAACAGCAGAAAAAATGACAGGTGACTAAGAATATTTTAGTGGAAGGGTCTGAAGTTACAGTGAGTAAGGGTTCATCAAGGATAACAACTTCAGGAAGAGAAAGCCATGGAAGAACTCATCTCTCTACTCTTGTCCAAAGGCAATCATTGAGAATTGTCTTCTCACTTGCTCATATAAGTTGAATTTCTTATATCCCACCTTCTCAAATTATTAAAAGCAAATGAAACCAAAGTTTCTCCCTCCAAAATTCATAGGAAAAGCCATTTACAACAACATACCAAAAGCAGCTAAGTAAACTGAAAGAAAACCTTGGGAATAGGATTTAGTCAAAATCCCTGTAAATACATTGTGTTTTACCCATTTCTAATTCTCTCTTACTTGAACCTGAGATCAATCCTCTTAGTTCTGGCTTTCCACCAGGAACTCTGATCAATGTTGATAAAACAAATGACAATAAAGAAAGCTTTGAAAGCTACTGAGGGAATGGTGGGAAAACATAACGAAATGAAACAAAACAAAACCGTATTCTTTTGTTATGACTATGGCCTGTGCCTCTGTGTGTTTATTTATGATGGATTACTTTCTATGGAGATTAGATCTAAAGGGAGTTACACTTGAGAAGCTACACAATAATCTAGCTAAGAGGCATCTCAATCAGTACTAAAATACAGTTGCTTATTTAATATATCTGTTCTTGCTTTGCCAAGACTAAGATCTTGAAATGATAAACTCCCAGACTCCCTTTGTAAGTTAAAAAATCTGCCTCATGATGCAGTTTACGGGATGGATCAGAAAAAAGGTTCCCGAAACGCTTACAGGACTATAACTGAAGTCTGACTATTCTTGTTCTTCTTGGCCATTTCTAAATGTAACCATGTTGAAGACAATTTTGTGTTTCTGGATCACAAATAGAATCTGGACATTTTGTTGATTCTGCAGTAAAACTCTTTTCACCTTTGTTAATTACATTGGAAAAATCAATACCAGGAAAGGCCCCAGTCACATATCAAGAGATTATAGGAAATCCTGTTCCACTTCATTGACACAGTTTCTAGAATTGTTGCTTCTGCATGTTATTGACTTATAGCAATATACTGGAAATCTTAGAAATGAAGGCAACATGCTCCTGTAACTTCTGACAAAAATAGAAAAAGGGAGAACAAGATTCTTGTTTTATCATTGAGAAAAATAAATAAATAGTCCTCAGTCTCCACAACTGGATTTTTTAAACAGATATTCATTAGCTTATTGGGGGGGAAAAAACAAAGAAACAAATTAAAAAACAAAAGAAACCCCCTCCCACATATTACTTGATATGCAGACAAAATAGATCCAAGAAAATCAACAGAGGTTCTACTTGCCATAGAGAGATCTTATTTATATAAACCTTAGTATTTGACATTATAGAGAGAAATCAGAAAAATTGACCATTAAAATGTCATAGCTAAAAAGCAGATACATTTACCTAATTTAATCATTATGGTGAATAGCAAGAGAATGCATCTTCTGTGTGTTCTCTTTTAAAAAAGAATAATAGTTCTTGTAGCAAGAAGCTTTTATTCTGGTTAATACACATCCATTTTTCATACCAAAGCACTGTGGAAGAAGTGAAAGTTTTGCTAAAACTTGCATATACAGAATATTTTCTGTGACAGCAGCAGTTGTACCACTAGGCCAAAGGAAGCTGCTCAGGCCGAGTGCCAGAGATCCTGTGTAGGAAATGGGTGACCTGAAGAGACCCAGCATGTAACATCTTGAAGGTAAGGAATTATATCTATGATGGTGAATTAAATTTCTGTAAATTATCCATGTCCAAATGGTGTATAATGTAAGAACTAAATTTGTACAGCTGGTTTTTCAGATTTCATAAATATTTCAGAATGAGACAGTAGAGATTTGAGGGAGGCATTCTTTGGTCTCTGTACTGACTTTACCAACTTTTTGAGAGAAAACACAGAAATATGATCCAGAAATCCAAGAATTCATAGTTTTCCATTTCCACTGAGAAAAATTACTTGCATAATTTGTGAATCCACTATAAATTTCAGATGAACTTTCCCTTGTGCCTACAAGTACCTTCATGTTCCACTTTGTGTCTTAGACTAATCCCTCCTCTGTCTCCTGACATACATTTTATAGTAATTTTCCCTTACAGCTCAAATATGACTTCTGTGAACAGTGAGAAAGAGAATTATTATTAGGAAAGCAAACTGGGTTATGAGCACTATGTGAAAAAACTTCCAGGTCATGAGGTTCCTGCATACCAAGGGTTTGCAGGAAGGAAGAAGTGATGGACTGTCACCCTGTCTCTTTTCAAAGGTTTACAGATGAAATTCAGTTCATTGTTCAGTCCTTTGTTCTCAACTTTCAAACTTTTTACTTAAGGGCAAGATGTTCTTTACCGAAGAGAGAGACATGGATGTCAGCTCAGATGATGTGCTGTATGACAGTTGTTCTTTGGCAACATTTGGTTAATGGTCTCATTTCATGCCTCTGGATTTCTCCTACAGCTGAAGGTACTCTACACAGAGCTTCAGGATGAGGAAAATAAAATAAATGATTAAGCGTATCTTTTGTCATTCAGAAATGTTATTTGCAACCAATATGTACTGCAGACTAACACAGAACAGATGAAGGACCACAAGGAAGAGAGGCTACCTTTTAATAATTTGCTAATTGAGCAAGATGGGAGAAAGAACTGAGCACTAGTCCTTGAGTTTAGGAAAGGAATTATAACTCCTGGCTGTTAAGGGAAGGGGGTGGGGGGAGGAATAAAGGGCTCAGCAGGAGTGAAAGAATTGCTTGGTTTCTCTCAAAGAGTCCAGAATATCTTATTTTTATTCCAGCTGAGACAAAAGTGAAACAAATCATATATAAATTTTCAATGTATCTCATAAAGTTGCTATTACATCAAACAAACTTTTAGCTCTGAGATTATTGACAGCAAAAAAACCCAAAGCAAATAAGCATAGCAATACAAAACTCTTGGGTGGGTCATTAGGTAAATGGGATAGAGCCTGAGATCTCTTAATCTCAAAAGCACCAGTCTGTGTTGTGCAATCTGAAAACTCTTTCCTCTGTCAGAGTCCTCAGCTGATGAACCCTCTCCTCAATGAAAATAAGAATGTGTTAAAGTTACTCATGGACACACATAAAACACATGGGTGGTCTGCTTTGAAGTGTCAGTGCCTTAGATTTAATATGTTAATAATATGCTAATAATTTATGCATAAAACAGGTTGCATTGAAGGAAAAATCCAATATTGTCAGTTTCCATGACAACCAGTGTGCTAGCAGATTACGCTGTCTCACATCAGATGGTTGCCAAGGTTGTGACCTATTTCTTAGTTTTAATCATTTCGTTTGCAGAATTTGGAAATGCTACCTGGAAAACAAATGATAAAATATTGCTCATGGTTAAGGATACAAAAGAATATCAATATAAAAGAATCTTACATGCTAGATTAAGCAGTAGGTTTAGAAACTGAAAAGGAAGCATAAAGTAATAATTCCAGGTTATGAAGGAAGGCATGGACAGTTGTGTGCTGGTGTACAGTATTTCAGGGTGAGGTCAGTGGTTGTATACAGCTTATGCGAGTATCAGGGACACCTTTCATGATACCAGGTTGCTCAGAGCCCAATCCAACCTGACCTTGAGCAGTTCCAGGAATGGGCCATCCACAGCTTCTCCAAGCAGCCTGTTCCAGTGACTCACCATCCTCACAGCAAAGAATTTTATCCTAACGTCTAATCTAAACGCACTCTCCGTCAGTTTGAAACCATTCCCCCTTGTCCCGTCACTACATGACCCTGCAAATAATCTCTCTCCACTTCTCTTGTAAGATCACTTTGGGTTTTCTGGGCTTTCTGGTCTGTGAGCACATGTTGCCAGCTCTCATCCATCTGCACCCAGAAGTTCTCCCTGGCAGGGCTGCTCTCCATCTGTTCATCCCCCAGCCTGTGCTCGTACCATGGGTTGCCACAACCTGGGTGCAGCACCTTGCACCTGGTCTTGTTAGACCTCATGAGATTCCCATGGGCCTATTTCTTGAGCTTTTTCAGGTCCCTATGGATGGCATCCCATCTTCCATGTGTGTCAGCTGCACCACTCAGCTTGGTGTCATGTATAAACTTGATGAAGGTCAACTCAATCCCTTCATCTGTGTTATTAATGAAGATACTAAATAACACCAGCCCCATACAGACCTCTGAAGGACACCACTTGACACTGATGTCCATCAGGACTCTAAGCTGTGGGCCACTACCCTCTGGATGTGACTGTCCAGCCAATTTCTTATCCATCTAACAGTCTGCCCATCAAATCCATCTCTCTCAAAATTTTGGAGAAGGGTGTTGTGGAGGACCATGTCAAAGTCCTTACAGAGCTCCAAATAAACTACAGGTAACTCTTCCCTTCTCCACTGACATAGTCACTCCATCACAGAAGGCCACTAGATTGGTTAAATGATCAAAACTTCTATTTTTTAAAAATGAGTGCACAAGAAAGTGAGTATTTTATAGGTTGTGTGTCAGAGTATAAAATAAATTAAGTGCTATTGCAGTTAAATGAAAAAGAGACCTTTCAAACACCAGCATATGCTAGTGGACTAGATGTGTCATGTTTGCTGGATTCTTCACTGACCAAAGTTCAGCTTGAGTAAGCCACTCTGGTTAGTATTTTTTTATTTTTTTCCTGCTTAAGGTATCAACTTGCCATTCTTAAATAAATGAGTGCAATAGCACCTTCAGGGGCTGACTGTGGTGTTAGATAGCAAACAAATGGTCCTCCACTACTTGCTCATTTTACACTTTGTCAGTGTAAAACAATCCAGGAATGTAACAGTTTTGTCACCAGGACTCTTAACTGACACTTTCTAGTTGACTGAAGAATTTGTCCTTTATTTTTCTCCCTTATCAAGCTTCAAGCTTGGAAGGCAATCACTGTCAATCCTGTTGGTGAGATCGATACCATAAGCCCCAGTTCCTACTACTGAAACCCTGCTTTCCGTGGCCCATAAGACAAATAATACTTCTAGTTTAATCAGATTGGTCTGACCAAGTCAGTTGAGGTAAAATGGAAAACAGCTCAAGCCATTCTTTTTTTTCAGGTTTGCTGAAATGTCTATCAAATGACTATCAAAAGATACAGTTATAATAACTGCAGCAGACCTGTATAACCTCAATAATACACTAGAATTTGATTTCAGTTATCACAATATGATTAGAGGAATGCATAACATGAATAAAATATCTCTTTTTACACCAGTATTTGAGAATGCTTTCTCATTCTTTTTGTTCTTTTCCTCCACTCCTCTCTTAGATGTTGTCCTATTGCGGTAAAACATTATCTTTGAATCCAAGGCTCTTCTTTCCAGGTTTGTTGTAGTAATTTTTTTTTTTTTTTGGTAAGAGATGCAAATAATATGCAAGATGAAACATTTCAAAACCTGTTTCATGATATTCTATTTGTCTTCCAGTTGTTATTCTTCAACCTATTTTGTTAATGACACACACATTTATAACTGGCCTTCTTTGGGAAGGGAGTTAATTCTAATGAAAAAATACAATAATGAATGTTCCTGCTTCCTTCTGCCCCAGGCTGGTCAGCTAGTCCAAGCAAATGGATTTACACAGAACTGTTGGCATAGATTTATTTTCTAGCTGCCTGGTTTATACAGAAATGTATTATATGTAAATACTTACTGTTCAACCTCTTCAGAAAACACTAATTACTGTAGAACACTCTTTTGTTCACACCAGAACATTCCTGTTCGTACCACTTTTTGTAGAAAAGAAATGAAGGCTTGTCTTTCTAAGGAATCAGGCACAACCTCATCTGGAGTACAGCCCTCTTTCACTGATATGGAAACTACTTGCTATTCATTGACCTACTTGAGAGACGATCAAGTATGGCATTAATGGATGAGAGAGGAAATAAAAAAATAGGAGGAGGAGAAGAATATGTCCAGCAACACATGAGTGTCACAGCTATTTTATTTCTACCTACCTTGCTATTTAGTAACATACTGGATAAAATAAAGTGTTCCTAGAGAGGCATATCTTGTCCTAGGAACTACTATCTGTGACTTTCTGTCACTCTGCAGAATCATTTAGCTGCTTACCGTGACTCAGCCCACATAACACTGGAAAAGGAGGCTCTCAGCAGGAGATAGAAGGGAGGAGACAAGCATAAAGAAGAAAAATATAATACCTAGATTTCTTTGCAGCTGAACATTTGGGGTAGCAGTTTTCTGACATGTGAACACTTGGTATGTGGATCAAAAAAGCTGGAATGTTTTTAGCACTTCTCATGGGTAAATGGGAGCTGAAGGCAAGATATTGCTGTCTTTTCTCCTGCTGTTACAAGTAGTGATACCTACTCGGCTCTACAAAAATGCATCAAATTTCAGTGGCCTTGTCCTAAGAAGCAGTGCTTTGAAAAGCCCTTCCTTAAGTGTCAGGCTGGCTATGGAATGCTAGGAGCAAACTGGGGCTGGCAGGGTATCCTGGATGTAAAATATACACATTAATTCTTCTCCTTTGATTAGAATTTCCTGAATGCTGGCAGAGAAACCCAACCGGAGCCCAGCCTTAGCGAAGCCAGTCATGAGGCTCCCAGCTCATTAAAACTTCACTCTTCAGTATACTTTGGTGGACAATTAGTACTTTGATGATTCTTTTTCCCATCCATGTACATTTGACATGGTAAGCCTATTTTCAAAATTTTCTAGTGGTAAGCCTATATGTTACTTTATTTATTAGTGTCTACCATCATTATAAAAAAAATCCCCCAACAAAAAAAGGGAACTCTTGAAATTTTACTTGCACCACTCATTTATCTATTTCCTCTATCCCATGATGTGCTAGTAGTATCTGGGTGATGTGAAACTTTAAACTCCTTGTGTTTATTCCTTGCTTCAGCAAACCATGCCTCAAATTACTAATTTGTGAAGAGGTGAAAAGCAAAGGCAGCCTGAGGAGGGAGAGACATATTGTGTGTACATGCTTCTCCTGCTCTACAATGCTTTATCCGTGCAGCTATGTCAGTGAAGAGTGCGAAAAACCTCACATATTCTTTGCCAAAATAGCTATGCCAGCCAAAAAACCCCATGTGGACACAGCTATGCTGACGAAGAAGAGATTTACAGGCTGACCTCTGGGTGCTGGGGGAAGTTGCACAAGCATGCAGTCAGAAAAACTCCTTCTGTCGACAAACTCTACCTCTAAAGAAAAGGGTTCTGCTGCCACAGCTAAACCACCATGGGTATATTTGCATAGTTATACCTGCAATATAAGTCCTGTGTTTTGGGCAATGATGAGGAAATTCAACCCTGCTGGAAGAAACAGTTGTGGCAATTTTAAACCTCTGTGAATACTTCTTTAGCACTAGTCAAAATTCGCCTATCACAATCACAGCATCCTATTTCTGAAATGTAAAGTTAATTCTACTTTATGATGTTGGCTTTTTTCCCCTACTTTGTCTCTGGAGTATCTGTACTACATCAATATCTATCATTAGGAACTGGTTTTCTAGGTCAGCGGTTTAATTTCTTGATTATCATTTATAATATGTCACATTTGCTAATTGCATCCTAAAGTTTTAATTTTCCTAACACTTACTGGAATTAATGAAATATTTAGAAATATTTTCAGCCATTCCATTTTTGGAACTATGAAAATAGTTATACTATGAAAATATACATTTGTTCAAGCACCTTTTGAATATTTTTTAAAACTGCAGCAGATAGAAAGGGAGTAGTAGGGAAACTGCCATTGTGCAAAATGCAAGAATTTACAAAATACTAACAGGATAATCCTAATAATTTTTTCTTGTTTTAAGGAAGCAGCTAAGTGGAAATCTGACAATCAGCAGGGTTTGGAAAGAGTAAGCAAATATTTGTTTTTACATAATTGTATAGATACCACTGCATGTTAATCAATCTTCTCCATATATTTTGTTATTTTATATTTTTCTTTTCTTTATTCAAAACAACTTGTTAAATAGTCCTGCAAAAACCTAGCAAAAGTAGATGTTTTTCTAGCCAGGAAGAATTCCCAACACTTTTATCTTCATTGTCCTTTCTTAAAAGAGTAGTAACAGAATTATTTACTTCACTTTAAAAGCAAGTCTTTTACTCCTACTAGTGATATTGGCATAGTAGGAAATCCAAGTGCAACTCCCTTTCTCCCATGTTTACACACAAAAGGAAAACGTAGAAGAGATTCAGCATGTCTCCTAAAAATACTCATCTTGGGACAGTGATTAGGACCATTTTCAAGAGAGTGGTGGTTTATCTTCCTCAGATTTTGCATTGCTTATGTGCTTAATCAGCATGAAATGGTCAGAGATGCCTAGGTTATTGTTTTGGTGTTGCACAGCCTGGTTTTTGGTAGCAGAGTAGAGTTGGCTCCTGTGAGAACCTGGAAATTTCCACCATGTCTGGCAGAACCAATGGCTGATGGCTCTGAAGATGGACATGCTGCTGGCCAAAACTGGGCCAATGGGAGAGGCTGGTAATGCCTCTGTGATGACATATTTAAGAAGAAAACCAAAAGAAAGTGGGGGAGTTTGGCTTCTAGCCAGAGAAGATGAGGAGGTGAGAACATGTGAGGGGAACAACATGGTGACACCAGGGTCAGTGGAGAAAGCGGGGGAGGAGGTGCTCCAGGCGCCAGAGCCGAGGTTCCTCTGCAGGCCCTGGTGCAGACCACGGTGAAGCAGCTGTGCCCCTGCAGCCCATGGGGATCCACGGGAGATGCAGAGATACACCCACAGCCTGTGGGGATCCACAGGGGATGCAGAGATGCACCCTCAGCCCATAGGGAGGTGCCTGTGCCAGAGTGGGTGGGTGCCTGGAGGAAGCTGTGCTCCAGTGGAAGACTTTCCAGTGGAGAAAGAGGGCCCTTACTTCCAGGCTGGAGCAACCAGTCCTTGGAGGTCTCCAGGGGAGGGCGAGCGAGTGACTCTTGTGGGTGCCTGCTGTCAGGCACAAATATATTCATATACACACACGCATATACACTTAAGTATATGCATGATAGTTGGGATTTAAGAAGAATAAACCATTGTGTCCAAGATAATGTCAAAAAACAATATAAGAAAAGACTAATTTTTTGGTCAGAGCATCTAAACTGCATACAGTTTTCCCTCAGAGCTAGGCACTTACACAGGAGATCACCATCTTACTTTGCATTATGGGCCTAATTTTGTCTGTGAGTAAGTTTCTTATCAGGGAATGTGATAGCAGTGTCTAGCTGAAAATTATCACTGAAGTTTGAAAGGCACTGTTTTCACAAGGGAAGAATAAGTTTGGAAGACAGATGAAACGACAATAAGAGCTTTCTTTTCCTAATACTGGTCAAAGAGAAGCTACAGGTCAAAGAAGATGGTTAAGTTTTTTTCCAAACATACACACACTCATATTTTGTTTGTTATATCTTGCCTCACTCTTAATTTTTGAGGTCTAACAAAATCCTGTATTCTAGTCTCTGCACAGAGGAATGTGGAAGTAGGTCTGGCTGTGGGAAGACTCTGGTACTTAGAAGTGTATGTCTCTTTCCCTGAACAATGAGCATGCCAAACCAGCTAATACAGGAGGTTTTGCACTTTTAGAACAAATTAAGCCACTTTTATTAAAGCAAACAAGGCAGTTGAGATCCTTTGATATATCCATAGTGCCAACATCCTGCAGATGTCTCACTTCAGTCAATTAATCAGCCATTTCCCAGAGCATGGTAATTGTTTATGCAATCCACTTTGATATGTTTTACAGCATTTCCTTTAATCCTCCCCAACTTTTCATCCCTGGCAAAAGCCTTACAGTAACATAAACTGTAATTGTGCAGTAAAGAAAATCACCTTCTGTTGCAGTCTACAATTCCTTTATCACCCTCATCTTAACATGCATAACCTACACTCAAACAACTAAATATAAGCTGGGAAGCATGCTGCTTTAATGGCATGTAAACTCAATGACTTCTTGACAAAGAACTTCACCTCTGTCAGGGACAGAGTCAGAACTGTCTAGGGGACTTTTATATTTCTCAGTCGATGACATTTATTGCCATTACAGATGGCAGAAAATTTTCTGAATAGAAAATTTTTCATAAAGACAAAAAGGAAGAAAAAAGCTCTTTATCCTCCCTGAGAAGAGGTTTTTTTGAAATTGAAAGCATTCTAAAAAAAGTTTCTACTATATAAAACAGCAGTATTTTTTCATTAGATTTATATCTGATTTAATGAAAACCAGCAATTAAAAACACTAGAAGGGAAAACTTGTAAAATATAAAGAGTGTATAAGAAATAGACCCAAATATTTGGCATTGAAAAAAATAAAAAAGTTAATCAGATACTGATACTTCCTTTAATCTTTCTTTATATCAAAAATATGTTGGGATCTACCTTACCACAACTATTTTCTGATTTGTTTTGAGGTACTAGCCTGTGACATCCCACACTGGCTGTGGTAAAGAAGGTGTGTAGAGGGATGTTTGTAAGCATCCAGGTGTCCTCTTTTGTGTCTGCAAATCCCCTCTCCATCGTACCTTATAGCATAAACCACCATTTCATGTTTTAAGTATTAAAAGCCACTGTGCTGAACAACAACTCTTAAGAAATAAACTTTGGTTGTAAACCTCAGTCTCTTTCCTGGCTCCTTTTTCTCCTTTAACACTCGCTGGTTGCCACTAAGAAAATCTAAACCTGTGGAGATATTCTCTAGGATTTATGAATAGTATTTTTATGCAAATTAATCTATGTCAGCAGGTTTTGTTTTGTTTAGGCTTCTCCCCCTTCCAAAGGACAAATGAGATAATTCCTCCCCAGCACTTGGCCGCAGAGCTTGATCATATATACCATCAGTAATTCTATTCTTTATTCTAACACTGCATAATTTTTTGCTATATGTTTGGGGTTTTTTTGCACTTTTATCTTCCTCTTTAGGTTAGAGAAGTGTTGTGGATTAAATTTGGATCATTTCCAGGCTTACTGTTGTGCCCCGTACTATACCACAATGATCCTTAATTGGCAGTAAATAGAGAAAAAGCAGTCATCCTTGTAAAGCAGCTGTTCTATGGATATATGGTATAGCACTAGTGTGGAGGCTATGGTAGGAATATTCCAAGTTACAGATAGCTTAGATGGAGGACTTTGTCATAGTGCACTAATAATAACTCCACTCTAAATCTGAGGGAACAGGATGGGCAGGAGCATCAGAGAGACAGTCTCTCCCTTGGACAGAAATGAGACCATTCTGTTCTATGAACTGGACTTGGTTCCCTTTTGTCCTTTACTGTGTTAATTGGATAAGCCTTGATGACTAGAATATGGACCATTATGCTAGCTTTGTAACATTTCATACTAGATACTTTTGGTATTGATTTAGACACCACCAAGAAGAGTGGAACAATGAGATTTGGACTTACATACTTAAGCGTATTTTGTAGTGTTTTGTGTAGGAAGGGTTTGGTTTGTTTTTCCATTGGGGATGCTCTCAGTTCTTGGTTAACATGATCTTAGAGGGCCAGCATTTTTCAAAGACAGGAAATAAATTTAATTCACTTGATAATTCCTTTTTCTTATCACTGGACAGAACACAAGTTATCTTTGAATTCAATTTGTTTGAATAATACTGTTGAAAGAGACAGAGGAAAAGGTATTCACCTTTTGTATATGGCTACAAATGGGCTGTGTGCTCCTTTAATTCTCAAATGTAGCAAACCTGGATAGCTTTTCAGAATGAGCAATTGCGACCAGGTGGATGCAAATTCATTGCCCAACAAGAAATTAATTTGCGTAGGTGTGATACATCTTCTTCCTCTTCCCATTATGGTAATTGAATATTCATCACATAACAAGTGCAGTTAATTAGCAGATTATTCATTTACTGGACAAATAATGAACATCTTATTCTGAACAAAGATGAGGGATAGTAAAGCCGGAGACAGAGAAAAGAAAACATACATTTTTATAAGGCTATTATTTAAATTAGTTGTCTTTTAAATAAGAAGAGAAAAGGAACCACTGTGGTCCCACAGAAACCAGCGGTAAGCCTCCCAGAATATCAGTGGGGCTGGATTTCAGTCCTCATATTTCAAAAAAAACAGAATATTACCATCACTTTAAAACAGAAAACAAACTTTGTGACATGTCAAAATTTATTCACGTTTTCTTTAATTTATTATGCTGTCTTTTCCTAAAGTTTTTTATCCAATTGCCTGTCATCATCATTCTTTTGTCTGTTTTCTAATGTTTAGACTGTAAAGACCTTTCACAAAGGTAATTTTTTTCCCTTCTCTATTTGTGCACAGTGCAGTTCTTGCCCATAATTCAGGATCTTGCATAGTACATTCTTGTCATCACCATCCAGAATGAAACACTTTATTGGTATAAATACACATGTCTCCTTTAAGGGGAATGGAGCCAACCAAATTACCTTGAGGAAGAATAAACCTTAATAATCAAATTTGTTTACATAGGCTTTAGTAATTTTTAACTTTTTTTAATGGGTATTGTAAAATAACTTCAGTTTCTTGCTGAGGTACCTGTTATCCAGAAATTTACCAGATTGTTCAATGCAGAAGAGGCAAAATGAATCTCTGATATAATTCTGCTGATGCCAGTGGTCTTGTGCCAAATTTAATTGTATCCAGCATCTTCAAGCTGTGCCAAGAATAAATTCTCATTGAAAGCTCAGTGGTGAGAGGAAAACATTTCAGTTCTAGATGAAGCTATAGCTGTATTGTGTGCAGCTTCATGGCATGAACTCTTTGTGGAAGGTTTTCTCACATTTGATAGTTTATCATTAAGCTACAACCTGTCAGCATCTGTCATACTGCTTCTGATATTAGCTAACTTCTACGACTGTGTTAAAGTGAAGGTATTGGACCAAAAAAATTATATATTTGGAGGAAATTTTTGACAAATTGAGGGATTGAAGCAGAGAACAAGGAAGGAGGAGGGAACGTGGGGGGAAAAGGACATAATAAAAAGGAAAAAAATAAATATTTTGGTTATGGGGATCCAGAAGTCTGGGGCAGGGGAAGTTGGCAGGAAGTCGCTATGGCTTTACCTTAACAAATGTTCCAGTTTCAATTACACTGACCTGAGAAATTCCTGCTCTCCAACAAATGAGGCTGAATTTTATTGGGAGACTGGAAATAGCTGCATCAGACTCTAAATTTATATTTAGCATCACTGACAAATTGTAGTTTAGTACCTCGTAATTGACTCAGTAAAAATTGATAATGCTTTAGAGTTATACCAAACATTGTACTAAGTTTATAGAAACACAGCTGAGAGAAATGACATCTGTAAATGTTTGAAGGCTTTTAGTGGCAGTGCAAGAGTATTCTGACAACTGTTCCTATATCACTGCTGCAGTTGAATACAATAATCAACAGATTAAGTCACGGCATATATTTGTTACTGTGTCTATTAGTGATTATTTTCAAATTCCCCTGCCATAGGCTGGGCAGATTAGCCCACTGTTCAGATTTCTTTCAGTCCTTGGTATGAATTTAGGAAGCTACTTTTTCTGGGCAATGCACAGGACTGAAGTTGCAGCTGAGAAATGGGACACATCACACCAAAACACCAAACAACACACAGCTCAGCCCTTCCATGCTAGCTCCTGGGTTTGAGAATTATTTTCTCTTCCCTTCTGCTTCATTCCCTACTCTACCAACCCGTGTTAACTGAAGCAGTAGCAGTAGAAAGTGAAATCACCTTTGCTGTTATTAAATATGAAATAGTGTAAAAAAAAAAAAAATGGAGATTGTGCCCATTTATAAGGATAAGGAAAGAAACGTCAAATCATTAACTCAACATGAGGAGTGAGATTATTTTCTAGACTTATTCTTCCACTATGTCTCTAATTATTGAGCTTTTTTTTTTTACCAGTCATAGAGGGAGTCCGGATTAGCTGGGTTGGATTGCTGCAGCCTTCGACATATGGGCAGATAAGTATCATTCCTGAAGGGAAATTGAGAGACACTTAGTCAGGTGAGAATTGATCCTTGAAGCTATCACAGACACACAGTCTGTATTTCAAAGTAAGTATAATGCTTTTATTCCCATTGAAATCCTAATAGGGAAATAATTTTACAATTATAAAATTCACAACTAATGCTTATTCCAGATACAAAGTTAGATGAAAGTCATAACCAGAAATGGCTGGGAGCTTAAAAGTGAATCTATGTCTCAATGAGCTAATCACTTCCCTTAAAATTAAGACTTTTCAAAGGTAAATGTCAGTTTTGACATATAATCCCAAAGTTTTGTCAGGAACTCAGTCTATATATGGCACTGCTCTCTGGCTTATCAACCACAGAAATTTCCAGAGTATTGGTACAAAGCTCTGATTTAAAAAAAAGCCCAAAAAACAACTAAGTAAAATGCTTCTCTGTATCTGATCTTCTCTATTCTTCAAAAATTCTTAATGAGATAACAGGCAATTTTATTAAATTGGAATTATTGTTTGGGTGCTAATAATATGAAATAGTAGAAGAATTGATTTATTCCCCTATAGACTGGGATATTTTTCTCCAGTAAAAAATAATGATTCCATAAATCAGAACATTTTCAGTTACTTACCTGTTGCATATTTAGTGCGTTTGGAAGGAATGGAAATTTACCTTGGCATGTCACAGCACGCAGGAGAGAAAATAAACTTTGGAAAGTAATTGTGTTGATAGAATTTAGTGCTATTATAGGAGGAAGATAAGATTAGTCTTACAAATTTATTTAAAACTGTATTTTAACTCCAAGGGTAGATGCTGGATATGGCCTATCAGAACATGCTTAACCTAAGGGTGATAGGTGGAAGAATAGGTAGAAAACTGTTTTCAGGATATTCCTTTTTGAGATACTAGTGATGAGCTTCAACCTGCTCAGTTTACACTCTTCACATCTAGCACGGGTTTGGGCTAGATCAGGACATTGTCAGCCATGTCCTGGCCTGCCACAGGTGGAGCAGGAACAGGCAAATTACAAGTGGCTGATGAAGGGGAGCAGGCAGTGGTGGTGGGTGGGTTCATTAGCCATGCAAACGTGGTGTGTGTAGCTGACCTTCAGTGAAGAAGTCTCCCAGCTGATGAGTGCTGCTTGCTGGCACAGTGCATCAGGGAATGGATTGCTTTGCATTGGCTTTGTTTCCAAAAGCAGCTGCTCTGAGGTCCAGCCAGAGACAGGCGAGACAGGCATTTGCTTGTTCCTGCCTAGATCAGCAGGAGTTCACCACTAGTACTGTAATATAATATTAATTGGGCGAATCACTCAATGAGGACTGGTAACAACTTACTTCAGACTTGCAAATGGGTATGCACAAGGCCAAGCCTTCACTTATCAAGCTGTTTCACCCCACCAAAATAAACTCCGTGCATATCAAAGATGGGTTGCAGATGCAAAGAAGCTTTTTGAGAAACATGAGGAGGGTTCATGTTACAACTAGAAACTGAACCCCACTAATAACATGAGATGAAAATACTTCTTGGATAAACTTCTTGGATATTCAGATATTCAGTTATAATCCACCACTCAGTCTGGAAAATTCCATGGGTTTCAGGATGTAGTTAATATCCTACATCAATCTGCATCCAGAATATGTAGGAGGTTGTCCTAGCAGGATGCAAGTCTTGCTGCACAATTTCATGTGCAGTTCTGCTAAAGAGAATGAAGTTCAAATGGCTGGTTCTGTGACAGAAAACAAAGCTTCATGGACTTTTTGGAAATAAAAGACCAAAGAAAACCAGCTAAGTGGACAGGTTACCACAGGTTACCAGAGGCTACCAAACAAACAATTTTGTATTCAACAGCCTTGGCAAGAAGGGATTCCTCCAAAATAGAAGTTATATGGTTTGAGTCCCAGCTGCAGAACAGGAACTTGAATCCATCTCACACAGATTTGCTCTCTGTGAGGCTGTGGGTATTTCTCAGGATCAGTCCAGAAATCCCACTCTGTAGTTAAGAAACTTCTCCAACAGAAAGTAGATTTTGGAACAGAAAATATTTTTAGGAAGCGGTATATGCAATTAAGATATTCCAGATCACTCCCTTAATTAATACCCAGACTCTCACCTTTCATTAGATCATTGAGTTGATCATGTTCATTGTTGCCCCTTTTCTGCTCATTTTCCATGTGGGTTTTTCAAGCGTAAAAGTGGTTCAGGATAGAGGCAGAAGGGAATGGTGGGGTCAGTTCAGTATGGAAGGATTAAAAATATAGTAGAATTATTTTCCTATAGTGGTAACAGCTACTGTGAGCAGGTGAATGGAATTAGTGATCTTGCCAAGTGCCTGTCTGAGTGGTGAAAAAATACCAGAGGTGGAGCTCGAGGCAGATGTTTAATCATAATGGGCTACCATGAAAATATGTGATTCATATCTCATCTGTTGAAACTCACACACTTGTTGGTTACAGTTCACGTGAAACCCTGCTGCTTTCTCAAAGCCTCAGTTATTGCAGAGTCATTTCAGAAGCTGCTACCCTGGCTAATTGCTATCAGATGTGCCACATGAAACTCTTGCCAGTTCAGCTAGGTGAAAATCTGGGACTGTAGCAAATCCTTTAGATGAAAAGAAAATTCTGGCACACAGTGAAATATGTGAGTGATGCAGCGGCTTGAGTATTTAGAGCAGAGTGTAATATGAGAAATCCAAACTGAAGTGTTCAGTAACTGAGGATCCAGTATACAGATTGAATGAGCAGCATGGAAGTCAGAGCTCTTTCTTAGTGACATCATTCATCAAAATCCAGGGAAAATAAAATGTTAGACTGGGGATTCTGACCCAGGAGACAACTGGTGGAAAAATATAATGCAGAGGGAAGAACAGTAGATATCCTAAGAAAGCTAAAAAGTAAAGGGACCTAGGTTTAAAGATGGCACCATCTTCATCATCCAGGAAAAAAATCACAATAACTCAACAAACTTCCTCCAGTCTTGTATATAAATTATTTTACTGATTCATGTTAGTATCTGAAGTAGTAATAGTAGAATGTGAAAAGTTAAAGGGTATTTCCTCTACTAGGTGTTGCATTTCTAAAAAACAAAGTTAATAAACAGAGATAACTTGCAAACGAGATTGTTTGAGATGCATGCTATATAGCACAGATCATCATACTGTACTCTATTAATCTTGTTATACTTCACATATATGAATAAATACTATTTGTATAGCATTTATTCTCTAATAAGATAAAATTAAAATCTGTATCCCCAAGAGCTCATGGAGGTCACAAGTGTGAATTAATCACTAACCAAGTAAAAGAGCTGTACTCCAAGGAAATTGTGATCAATTCTGATCTGCATATTAATTGATGGTTAAGTCAGTAAAGTGTTAAAAAGCAATTTTCAGTCAGAGAGAATGAATTAATTCAGAGGAATTGTTCTTAAGATAGGTACATAGCTATCCATGTTGGAAGGGAAAATATTAAAAATCAAATCTACAAATATACTCCCACAGATGGAAAAAGGAAACCACAAGTCTGCTCTGCAAAGGGAGACAGTTCTGAGCAAATGCACATGTGTTTCCATCATCATATCAAAGAAGGGTACTTCAAAGAAGGGAATACTTGGAATAGGGATTGATGTATCCTGCAGAATACTACCTAGAAAGAATGAATATGCAGCAGAAACCCCACACAATTAAAAACTGATAGGTAACAGGAGCTGAAGTTTAACCAAGCTCTTATCTGCACAAGAGGACTGCATTTGGAATTGGACAACTTAATTCTTTAGAGTAGCACTATTTTCTATTAACTAAACAGACCCAGAAAACCCAAAGGTTTTGTTCCCTGAACTGTATCAAGCATGATGAAATTCATAATTAAATCATCAGTACTTTTCAGTCTACTGTAGTTTACATGTCAATGACTCAACTGCTCCATCAGCCTTCCATCTTGAAAGCCTAGCACTTGAAGTGTGTCCAGGGACTGGCAGAATTGGGTGGTTTCAGATCAAGAAAAGTGCGTGTGTGTGTGCACATGTGTGTGTGTGCACTTACGTGTGTGTCTGCTAAGATCAAATTCCTCATTCATGCACACCCCAGAGAGTGCTGTGTTTTCTCTCTACTTCATATGGAGACAGTTGCAGCTGAAGACACTCAGGTGCAGCAGCTACGGAGCAAGTATGAAGGAATTCATAACATCTTCAATGATATTTTGTGTCCACTTAAACCAGCAGCAGGCAGAAATGTACTGTGCACTTCAGAGCACCAAGTTCTTCCATTTCAAGTCTGCTTTCACGGTGGGATGCTGGGTGCTGCAACAGCATTTGCTTTGTGGATCAGTTTGAGGGAAAGCTTCAGGGAAAACCCATGGCCCTGAATAAAAATTGGAATAAAAATGGCCCCTTGGGACCATATGCTGTCAGTAGTCAGTAACAAATTTTAGGCAGAAGATTTAAGAGATTTGCATAGTCTTTTTCCTTCCAGCAATGCACATTTTCAGGACGTGTTGAAGTAAGAGGGATAAGATACTTCATTATGTTTGATAGTGCCACGATCCGCAAGGCAGGGTTCGTGATTAGGTTCTTTTGATCCCCGGGTGCAAAAGACAAACAGAAAGGGAAAAAAGTTTAGCTCAAAACAACAGTGCACCTTTATTAAGTGCCAACATCAGCTTTATGCAATAGAGGGGAGAGAGCAAAAAGATCTAAAAAGGATAGTGGGGAAAAGAGGGGGAAGAGGATGTAGCTACCAACGGAGCGAGTCGAAAATCCTCGTGGTCCAGCCAATAGATTTGTCTTCATCTGAGGGGAGTACTCATCGTGGTTTCTTCTAAAAGTCTCTTTATAGTCCTTTTTG
The DNA here is from genome assembly GCA_013400515.1 of Erpornis zantholeuca. Taxonomy (NCBI): domain Eukaryota; kingdom Metazoa; phylum Chordata; class Aves; order Passeriformes; family Timaliidae; genus Erpornis; species Erpornis zantholeuca. Next base: position 39,201 of record VZTN01089074.1, read on the forward strand.
TTAAGCAGTGATCACTCTAGTAGCATCATGAGCTAAAATCAAAGTACCTCCTTACACAGGTATATGCACAAACATGCCCTGCACAGGTGCATGCCCAAACAAGCCCAAACATGCTGCATCTGCTCAGGTGTACAGTACAGATCTCCAGCACAGCCCTTCCCGCCTGGGCAGCAAGAACTGGTGCCGACCATTGTATCCTGTGGCAATTTATCAGTCCAGTGACAAGCAACAGCTTGGCTGCCATCCTATCTCAGCCAAGCCAACTCTGTGCAAAGTTCTGTGTAAAGTTTTTGTGGCTTTTTAGGGATTCCAGTCTCTACCCTTGTGACGGATGTGAGGCAGATAAATGGATCTTCAGACCGTCTCTTACAGATAGACTTTGGTCCACTAATCATCCTCCAAACTATTATTTCATAGTATTCTGAAGCAATTTACAGTTTTTACCTCCACAGTATCACCTATCAATCAATTCCAGACTGAAAGCTATGCTTTCAACGAAAACTTGGGTTTTAAAATTTCAGCTGGATAATTTCATTGAGTGAACATTATTTCCTCAATATTATTTTGCATTGGACTTTGGACCAGTTCTTATTAAATGATAATATTTTATTTGTTTTTCCAATTGCTTCTGACACTGGACCCAGTGAAATATAAAAAGACCCATGACAACATCACAGTTCTCTTCCTCAGGTGGCTATAGCTTAGATGTAGATAACCACAAGGGACAGTATAAAGGAATTTCTTTTTAAGACCTGAATCTCATGTTTCATTTTATTACTAAGCCATTAATGATGTCTGTCTTAATTTTCAATGTCTGTTTTAGTTTTAGCCATTGAAATTAAGTATATATTGGCTTCAAACTTTGTCATTCCACTTTTTCATATTTCCTTATGAGCTTGTTTAAAATATGATGGAATAGTGCATGTTGTCACACAGATATTTTACAGATCTCCCTTAATTGTGAAGTTTAGAATGATTTTTGAATTTCTATACTCTGTATGCTTTTACCCCTAGTAAATTCAACAAACTGTGTGGAAGACTTTCAAAATATTTTGAAAGCTATGCTTACTACAAAGCAAGAATGACCCACAGGTTCATTGAGCCTCTAAAGAAATCTAATACATTGGGGGGTTTTTTGAGATTAAAAAATCCCATTTTTTGGAGGAATGACTTATGTTTACAGGAAACACTTTGACTCTTCACTGGTATATTATACTTGACTATGAATGGTTTGCAATATCAGTTTTACCACTTTTAACAAAATTAAATAATAGCTCATGTTTCCCAGATAACTCTGGGATCCCTTTGTAAACATCAGCATCACTTTTTCTTCTTCCATTTTGCACTGCTCTTGAAGTTATGTTGCCACATGTATTATGCTGAAAAGATCATTATTCAACAGCTCAATCATGCAACCCACAAGTCAGAGCCACAGGAACAAAGCAGAGTTTGAGACAATAGGGTTACAGAAATATCTGTAAAAAGCAGGGCAGAAATAAGTACATTCAGGTTTTTGCTGCAAGAACCTGAGTGGGGTGGCAAGTTCTGAAAGAGACACCAGTGTGTGATGCAAATGCAAAGGTGAAGTATTCGCTGTGAAAATACTGTTGCTAGCAGCTATGTTTCTATGATTTTAGGATTCTGTGTTGGAAAGATCAAGTACTTGCCCTTGAAAGGAAAGATTGCAGTCACTTAACAAAATAAAAACGTTTTCTGTGAGAGCATGAACAATACTGCCAAAACACAGCCGTGGCATACACATCCTTTTAACTCCATGAAATATGAATTCTACATTTTAAACACCTATCTCACAGTCATTTCTCGGCTTCATCCAAGAATAACCAAATCACCAGATATTTCACAGCTAATCAAGGAAGAAACAGATGTGGATAAGAAAGAATAAAGTCAGACAACCAGAAGCAACAGTAATCTCAGGGCTTTGAACAGAGGGTGAGACCACTGGTGGCACAAGGAACTCTGGGGGCAGCTAATGAAAGGATGCTAAGCAGTTGCCTCACATTAATATTCTGAATGCTTAACTTGCATGGAAAAGACACATTCAAGCTGCTACCTTCAACTTTCCCAAATTCAGAGGATTAGAAATATCTATTCCTTTTCCTTGGAAGAGGAGATGTAAATTTTCAGATATTGAAATAAATGAGGCTAAGTACATTTTTGAGCAGTCTGCTTCCCAACTGAAACTTTGTTTTAGATTACACCCTAGTATGTTATTTTAATTTATTTAATACACACTACTGTAGGGAATCATTAAAATTAATAGCTATTAATGCATCTAGTGCCAGGAGGAGCTTATGTATGATTGCTGTAAAAGTGTTTATTGTGTTGAAACGCTATTCTATACCAACACAAGCACAATTCAGATCAACTCACTTTCATCTGCAAAGAAATCAGAACTAAATCCATAATCCAGGCTGCTCACTGAGACATGACAAGCTGTTTACCACTTATAAGAAATCTACTGATCAAAACTATGTAGAATCTTCAGATATAAAGACCCTGCTGTTAGCTTTCATTTTCAGTATTTGTTAGTTCTGCTTATACAGCTATAGCACAAAATAACCTGTTATCATTAAAAATGTATTACTTCACTCCAAAGAATGACACAGTCCAACATACAGTACTGAGGCTGAGTAACTTTCTTCGAGTTCATCTGCTCAGACAGCCCTAATTAGAAAGCAATAGATTTTAAATCTTTATTTAGGCTGAGGGAGTGTAGTGGGCACAAAGCAACAAATAAGGACAACTAGGTCAAAAAGTGCTTAAAGGGGTTAGGAATGTGGCACTTGTGTGAGTCAGATTTCCCAGCAACAGATCTTGCAGATGTGGTTTGGAAATGAGGAGATGTTTTGAATGGCTGCCTAGCCCACAAGGCTGCCCTATACACGAGGCCTCAGTTGTCTTGGGTTGTATTTCTTTCCTTCTCTTCTCCTGCAGTTTTTCCTTTCACTATTCTGTAGAAGAGTTGCATGCACAACTTGACAACTCAAGATTGAGGATGCTCCTGAAATCATCTGTGATGCCTGCTGGATATCAGCCACTGCTGTTTGATACTCAACAAATAGAATATTAATCTTTATGCAGCATAGCTGAAGGATCAATCAAGTAGGCTGCTGGGGATAAGAAGAGAGAAATTGCAGCCTCAGATCAGAGTTGTTACCCATTTATTCTGGAAAGCTGTCACTGACCAGATGTTGCAGAGGAACAGGGAGAGAGAGACCCTATGGTATATAGACACTCTAGGTAGTCAAAATCAGACCAAGGGAATTTAAAATGATATCTCTCTGTGAAGCTATTAGAAAAGATCTCTACCCTCCTCTTAAACAACCACCATAATTCAAGATTTCCCTTCCCTCTTGTTGCACAGGGAGGAGAAACAGAGATTTATCTGCTGTAGCGTAACTTGTCTTCCAATTATCATCACTTTGTGACAAATAAGAGTCATTATTTAAAACTGCTTATTTCAAATTATGTTTTAAAGCGTTCTGTTTCCATTAAGCAATTATAGATACTTGAAAAATATTGAGTCTCATTGTAATGGTTTAGATCAAATGAGAAAATGGTACTGATAACACCATATGATTTAGAGATACGAAGTTCAAACCCAGTGGGAGGTATCTTTCAATTCAAAATGCTATTTCTCTTAATAGTAAAAGAATGAATAAGTGTTCAGTGGATAATTATATCAACCTAAAAATACTGAAATACTGTTTTGTTCAGGAAGCAAAACAAAATATTCTATGAAAATAAATTTCTATGAAACTGCCTCTGCTGTGAATGCTACATGCTGATAGAGAAGTATTTTGTTTCCAATTCCTTATGCTCATGTTCAAATTTGTTAATAATGTTGAGATTCATTAATTGTCTCACAAGTCAAAATACAGTTATTAAATTTAACCTATAGAGGTAGTTTAATTCTTATTTGTATATAAATTTTATTATTGAGTGTGAATAAGTGGGTTATAATTAAAGTATTATTTCAATATGTAATATGTTTTAGAAATGCATTTAGCTTACAAATACTGTACACATTAATTAATATACTTTATTAAAAGTGGAAAGAGAGCAATCCTGTGACTTCCTTATTGTATGTCACCTGCAATTTTTTTCACTGCATGTAACAAAAGTCATAGTCAAAAACTGTCATGCTTTGGAAGAGTATATATGTGAGATCTGAAGTCATTCAGTTTCCACAGTCTCAGACCCAGTCAGTACAAATGGTGGCATTCTCTCTGGAAAATTTTGTAATTATATAAAATCTTTATTTCTTAAGGCCACATCTCCCATACCACCTAAGTAGCTAATGTTGATGGTAAAAGAAAGGCACCTCTAAATGTTCATGCGAATAGGCTAGGGTCAAGGAAATATGAGGCCAGAAGAAATTAATCAGTGAAGATTAATATTGAGACCTCATGATAAACAATCACTGCCTTGGTCCTGCTGGCCACACTATTGCTGATACTGGCCAGGATGCCACTGGCCTTGTTCAGCTGCTGTTGACCACCACCCCCAGGTCCTCTTCTGCTGGGCAGCTTTCCAGGTGCTCTTTCCCAAGCCCGTAGTGCTGCCGGGGGCTGCTGTGTCCCAAGGGCAGGACCCAGGACTTGAACCTCTTACTGTTGGCCTCAGCACATTGATCCAGCCTGGCCAGATCCCTCTGCAGAGCATTCCTGCCCTCCAGCAGATCAACACTCCTGACCAAATAAGTGTCATCTGTGAACTTACTGAGGATGTACTCGATCCCCTCATCCAGGTAATCAACAAAGATGATCTGGACTGGTCCCAATACTGGATCTTAGAGAACCCCACTAATTACCAGCTGTCAACCAAACACCATTCAGTCCCACTCTTTGAGCCTGGTCATCCAGCCAGTTTTTAGCTCAGAGAAGACTGCACCTGTTCAAGCCATGGGCTGTCAGCTTTTCCAGGAGAATACAATGGCAACTAGTATCAAAGGCTTTACTGAAGTAAAATTTCATCTCAATTTCCTTAAGAAGCCTTACATAATGTTACCTGGCCCCATGGTGTTCATTTTGTTGTGCATTTGCTGTTCATTTTTAGAGTAGTTTTAGACACTGCTACTTCACTGCAAAAGGCCTTTTCTGCCTTATCTGCATTATCCCTCAGAAACAAAACTCAAACCAGTTCCCCAAGGAGGGAGCACAAGACCAATATATTTCAAGTTTTCCACTGCAGCTCTATGCTGTCTAAGTGCTTCTGTACTTTGACATTGCTAACTCTCTCTCAGGCATCCTGCTCCTGGGGTGTTTCAATGATATTGAAATCAGCCTTCTTGTTCTGCTATCGCTGGGTCTTATTTTTCATTTTCCTACAGGGTCACACCTTCAGTTTTCCGAAGAATATATTCTCAACACAATAGATTCATTTCACCCTTCTTCTGAAACTGAAGACTTTTTCAGCTTGCCTTGTCTTATTGTTAAGACTGCACATATTTTATCTGAGACACCAATACTTATATACTTTAACCCTCTCCATGCTGCCTTTATAGATGTCACTCATTTGACTGTATCCTTTAATTTTGTCTTAAAAAGTTTTTTCCACTTTTTCATTTTGTTCTCTTGTAGCAAAAGCTATTGCAGAGCATATTTTTGCTTCGTTGCTTTGCTAAGAATGTTAAATACATTATAATCATGGACGCAATATAATAAAATTTTGAACTGAGCTCTGCACTTGACTCATTCCTTTCTTACCTTGTAAATTTACCTGTGAGAATATAATGTTGTTCCACTTCAGGTGTCTTAAAATTTATTTTTCCTGTTATGTCTTAATGAATCCATGCTAATTTAACTATGTGCAGCTGAATGCTCCTTTTATTACTTTTTTTTTTCTGCCTTGATGTGAGTTCCCTTAATATATTTTAGCTACTTTCATTCTTCTGGCTGGCTGAGTTACTGTACTGATCTTGTACTATGTTTTTATTTATTCTGTTTAAGATTTGATCCCAGAGGGATTTTTTGTTTTCCTTTTAGACAAAAGACTTATTTGTCTGGTAGACTCTAGGATTTGGTAGAATGCCACCTCTACCAAGACAAGGGAGTACCTTGGTCTGAGACCTTCTCCTCCTTATTCCATATCTTTAAAAATACCTGACTTCTTTGGAATAGCTGTTTTCTCATTTCATTGGCAAATGGCAGTCAAAATGATGGAACACCTAAACAAGGGAAAGACTGTAAGTGTATTTGTTCCTCTGACTCTCCACAGTCCTTGCAAGGGAAAAACTTGAAACTAGATGAAATCCTGAGATACAGTTAATAGGAAGACCAGGCTTGAGACAGACTGCTTTTTTTTTCTTTTTTCTTCATTCTAGATAAACAAGAGAGCATTTGCTTTGTAGTAGAAAGCATTCTTAAATAATTGTTTTACTTTGTTTATTTTCTAATATAACATTTTGGTACAAGAAAAGGCAATGTCTGCAACGGTCCTAAATAGCAGCTTCGCCTCATGACTCAAAAAATCTTGAGTAAGATCACTTTGATGTTTACTTTTGAAGCAATGATGTAAGTCAGTGCAAGGTGAAAATGTTAGTATAAAATATAAATGTAGAAAACAATAAAAAATTATACTCGAACCTTCATAATGTTCCAATGTTGCAATGCTATGATACAAAAATAAACAATACATTTTTAATATAGTATGTTTTCCTGAAAGAGACTCCTATGATAGTAAGCTTTTTTTAATGATGCCTTTTGAGTAACTTTATTAAGGATTCACTCAATAAAATTTATGCTGACCAAGGGGTTTTGGTCCTGTTTTTGCTGCAAGATCACTGCAATCTTGTCTACAGAACAGTTGGAAGATTGTTCTCAGTAGGAATTATTTGACCACACCAACAAATTGAGAAACCTGCCCTTCATGAGGATGCACATGACTTGGAAATATTTAGACAAAGGTGAGTAAAAAATGCTATTTTTTTTTCAGCCTGCAGAATGAAGAATAAGAAAAATATCTGTTGTGTGGGGACACAACAAAATAGTGACTCACAGGAATGCTGGAAAGACTAACTAAGTGCATCATGCTTGGACAAGGAGTGGTTTAGAGAGCCCACTACCCCTAGTGTACGACATGGGTCAGCATTACACCAACTCAGAAATTATACACTTACAAGGATGTTTTGGAAACCTCAAACACTCTGGAACAAAATATCAAAATCAATTAAGATAATCCAAACAAAGCACTGGAAAAAAGCACACATCATTCCAGTTGTTCACTGTAGTCTCAGCATTTTTTTTGATTCTGTGAAAAAACCTTTCAGAATAGGAAGTGTGTGAGAAGTATTAGAATAGGTCTGTAGTGAAGATCTTTTGGATATTTTTCATCCTACATCTGCAAAAGAAAAATAAAAGGAAAAAAAGCAGCACATTTTTATATAGTGTAATTGTGGTGTAATTTGAATGCCAGAAAGCTAGTGCCTAAGTGAAATATTTGTTTCAGTTGTCCCAGCTGTATGTTGCCAATGTAGGCTTTAGTTTAATTGCAAGCGTTCTTTAAAATAAATCATTATCTGTCATTGTCATTCAAAAATGATAAAACATTAAAATAGTTGCAGCATTCAGCACTATTTAGACAGATCTGAAAACATTTTAAAAGTATGTATTCTGTAGTCTTTAGATCACAGAATTTTATGCCTTTTCTAGAAAGACCTTTCAGATCAAAATACAAGCCAAATTACACATAAAAATATTGTAAGCTGGTGGAGGAATAGAGGAGAAAGCTTCTCATTTCCACATTTGCCTGAAATTGGAAATGTTACAAAGATGTTTAATTGTCATTGTGTCAGGCTGTCTTCAGTAAATGATTTGCACAGAGATGGTGAGGTATCAAACAGCATCTTTCCAAAAGGGTGAAATCCAAATGTCCCCAGCAAGACATGATAAAGGAAAAGTGAATGTGGTGTGTTACTTGTCACTTTAGAAGAGTCATATATATAACAAAAATATTCTCTAATGATAAAAAATGACCAAACACAAAATAAAGGAAAGCATATTTTCGAAGTATATATGAAAAAATTTAAAGTTCCTTTGTGTAGCATGTAATACAAATATAACATACCACAGAATTGCTTGAATTTGATTGTGTGTCAGCCAAAATTAAAATTATCAGATACCTCCTCAACTTCTTTCTGTACCAGGAACTATATTCTGTCTAAATATTCTTTTCCACAGCTTATTTTCTACATATACACTTTCTACCTGTTGCAGGAGCAGCTAAAGGACACGGCATGTGGAGGGGCAAAACTGAAGACAGTAGAGTCACTCTGTAACTGAGAAAGGTGAAGAGCAGCAGGTCACAGATGCTGTGAGCAATAAGTGGATTCATTTGGTGATCTTGGGATTTACACTAAATCTGTGCATCACTCTGGCAATATGCCAGAACTCAGTGGTTCTGACATATTGCTCTTTATAGTACCTTATTGTTGATTTAAGCAAGTTTCCTCTGTTGCAGGAACTTTGCTTCAAACCATTTTCCCTCTTTAAGATCAGAAGACAAAAAAAAAATATCTGTTTCCCTGGATCATTCTTCATCTAACCCACCTGAAAATTAAAATATAATGGAGCTTCGCATAACATTTTAGAGCCAAGATATACTAAAACAAATTTTGCAACAAAGCAGAACTACAGCCACATCTACCATAAATGCTTTTGGTAAGACTGTGCAGCAGGGAAGGTTTGAGAAAGGTGTTATTTTCCATATAAACTCAATTGCTTACTTACAAGTAAGCTAATATTTATTATCACTTGGCAATGTAATTTATAGCAATTTTGCTCAGGTGGAAATGCTTTGCTCCAGAAATATATTGAATATATTCATCACACATTATAGTTTTCAAATCATGTTGTTTAGAAGATGTTTGTATGGTAGGACCCTAAGAATGACCTAATTAAGGGCTCTTAACTGTATCTAGGATGCTTTTCACTGAGATTGTTTTTCCTATAGCTATCTGATACCATGTGTAATCTGTTTCATTGCAAATAATGATTAGCCCATTTGTACCAGTCATATTAGACCTGATCTGATTGGAGACAAGAGGTGCTATCATCATATGAGTAGTATTTTACTTTATGAGCTTCAGGGATAAGTGATTTTAAGGGTAGAAGTGATTTCTCCACAGCTAGGATAGCCATGAGACCTTCCAATTAAAGCAGGGAACTCTGATCTGCCTAATTGCTCACTGTGTTGGGACAATTTCTCAAGAGGTTTCTGCAGAGCAGTCTGTATGAAGAAATGCAACCCTGACTGTTACTCCATGGAGTGTTGTCCCAGTGTGCTCTTTCTGGACTCAACCCAGCTTTGCCATTTACACTGATATGCCAAGCCCATCTGGCTTCATGAAGTTCCTCTCGGTTTTATGAGGCTCCAGCCACGTTCTTTGGCTCCAGCTTGCAGAATGTGCTTCCAGGGCAGACGATCTTTTTCTGCTATCACTTTTTGGAAATGGATCTCTCGCTATAAAAACAAGTCTGAGTCCCCTAGGGTCCCTCGACATCCTTAAAAAGCTCAGCTTAGTTATTTCTTGGATCCAGACGCCTGGTATTGAGGTCAGAGTTTTACACTCTAGTATAACTTAAAACTCTATGAAAAGGACCACATGCTTTTTATTCTCTGATAGTTTGGGACTCCAAACTGTGTGAGTGCATGTCATCGGAAGAAAGGAGATCCAACCTTTTCAAGAGACTTCTAAACCAACATCTCTTCTGTTTGGATAACCCAGAAATTAGTAGGAGCAAAACCAGTAAGCATCTACTGACTGCTTTTTCATTCAGTGTTCTCAGTCACTGAGATACAAGCAAACTTCTAGGAAATAGTAGTTAGTAATGCATACAATTTTTCTTTTTTTTTCTTTTTCCTTTTCCTTTTCTTTTCTATTTCTTTTTCTTTTTCTTTTGCTTTTGCTTTCGCTTTTTGCTTTTTCTTTTGCTTCTTTTTCTTTTGCTTCTTTTTCTTTTTTTTTTGCTTTCTTTCTTTCTTTCTTTCTTTCTTTCTTTCTTTCTTT
>VZTN01089074.1:49672-64209 GCA_013400515.1 Erpornis zantholeuca
TGTGCTGGTGGTCACCAGCTGGTGTTCTGGAAGACTTTACTGTGCCTAATTTATAAGAACTTAAGTCTTATATGACCTTATATGACCTAAGAACTATGACACTTTTGGTATAAGGAAAATTACTTTTCCCAAATAACTTTTATAAATATTTATAAAAAATTTATATATAATACATGTTTTGTGCAAGGTAATGACCCCAACAGAACTCAGAAAATTTTAGGTAATATAGGAATTAATATTTGAATCTTTGAGGCTCAAATTCCAGTTAAAATTGAATTTCTGTGATAGACATGTTTTAATTTGCCTCACAAATATTTGCTTTATCCCACGACTTAAAAACTACTTTCATTTTGTTCCCTCCTTTTTTTTTTTATATATTGAATATCAATTGGGTTTTCAGCCTTTCCAGATTATCTAAAAACATCCCTATGTACTTGGAAAGTTATACTTTTTTTTTTTCCACTAAATAATAGTATCAAAGCCAATAAGAACTGTATGGATGGGTAGTTGGTAGCTGTCTAAAATAGCAAGTGGAGTAAAATAATTTGGGCTGAGATTGTAATTTCAAACCTAGATGCATTTCAGGGTGTGCACAGAACAATCCTGTAAATGAAACCAAGAATGAAAACTTCCCAGGAACAGACTAAGAGCTGTGGATGGCTCTTAAATAATTTTGGAGTAACCTTCACTTTGGCTGCCCTCATAACACAATAGAAATTTGTGTTACACAATCACCCTTTTCAAATTTTACCGTGCTACATTTCCTTAATACAGGACACTCAAAATCCAACAAGTGGAAACATTCTTGATCTAATGTCTATGGGTGAGAGGAGATGTTTTGTTTATTTTCTGATATATTTATAAAATGTCTGGCGTCACAGACAGATCAGATGGTGCCTAACCCATACCAGATAACCCAAATCAGAAATCAAAAAGATATTCTAAAAAGAACTAAGATTCCAGGGAAATAAACAGTGTCAAAATGGTGCATATTAGGGCAATTCAAAAATGTATCATAGCAAGATTTTTAGACTGCATTATCAAATAATCCCTATCCATTAATTTCTATAGAAAGAGCAAGAAGATTCTGATTCTACTGGACCTGTGAGATCACAAGAGTGGTTATGGTATGACAAGGAACATAGGAGACAACCAGAAACAAGTTTGAGGTCCTAGAATGAAGTAAGATCTGTAACTACGTGGGACAGAAGTGAAAACCATTTCTACAGTTTTAATCATTTTCGGTAGGTTTCCTATGGTTTGAATATTCCAGTGTACAGATGTATTATTTACATTATATATTTCTATAGTATTCCTGTTCCAGTTAACATACAGAATGAATAATTCTCTCTTAGCCAACATTTTTCAGCATCTTTCTCTTCCTGTTCTGTGCATACTCCTGCAAGTTATCTAATGCACACAATTTTGTCCCTCCTGTTATTTTTTCTACAGTGCTTACCACTGGTATATGAGTGCTTCATAAACAATTCCTTTATTGTTCACAACACCTCTGTTGAAAGCATTGCCTCTTTTTATGCACAGAGAACTGGGGAACAGAGAGGTAAAGGTGAAAAGTGTACTTGAGTGCAGAGTGGCTAATCTGAGATGTTTAAAATGTGATTATTTGCACCTTAAGGTATGACGTAGAGGTCTATTTAAGCGTGAAGCACAGCTTTAGTTACCAACAGAGTGCTCAGCATTTCTGCAAAGCACATCCCAAGGTGAGGATAAATACAAAGGAGACAGACAAAAATGTGTCTGTGCCCGTGGGTCACACAAACCCTTTGTATGGTGGCTCTGTGGCAAGAGCCTTCTTTCCCTCCTTGCCTCAGCATCCTGGCCACTCAGGGAGGCAGCAGGGGAATATGGTCTGGAAGAAAACCACGTCACATTCAAGCCAGGCACCTTTCTGGATGATCTGAGCGTTCAGGAGAGCAGAATGAATGTTATTAATCCCCTGTTTAACATCACTCACTATGAAATCTTTGTGAAAGATAATGATAATGTTCCTTACAAGGAGAAGGGATATTTGCAGAATATGTTTCAAAGTTTTTAAGAGACCCCTGGACATACTGCCTCGAGTGGCCAAAGAAACATGACTGGAAATGGCTGTGGAGGCAATTGTCAGGGTGTTTTTTGATTGTTTAATGCTGCATCTTGAAACGTTAATTTTCATTCACTTGAATTTACATGGAAATATACTTAAAGTATAAAAATTGGTTGTATGGGATCCCTTCACTAGAACAATTTAAAAAGTTTTTTCATAAAGAGAGTTTTAAATAATAGCTGATATTTTCCTTGATCTGCATGTGTTGGGGAATAATGTTCAAATTTGCTTACAAGAATCCTTAAAAGCTTGCATACTCTCCCTTATGCATAGCAAGTGGTGTCAATGATGTACATTTAATTTGACACCAATATCACAATTAAGAAAAATGACCTTCACAGCAGTTCTGAACTAAATAATTGACATGCTTTGAAAGAAAAATAATGGAAAAATTAATTTTCCAACAGACCCAATTTGGGTCTGCTCTGTAATATTTTTATGTCTACAGCAGTAGGAAAATACTTATGTTTTTCATTTTAAGCCCGAGATAGTCATGCTGAAAATGTTATCATAGGTAAATGGGCTAATTTGTGCATGATCACCTGTCATTTTACAGGATTAAGATTACCAAAAATATAATTGCAGAAGAGGGAGAAGCAAAACCTTGTGCAAGTGCTTAAGACCCAAATCATTTGTGCATCCAATTTGTGACAGCCACAGTGGCACCCAGCTCTCCGTGCTCCCTTTGAAAACCCCAGCCTACATCTGTGCATACAAAATATTTTCTGTTTTCAGACACATATTATTTCATGTTCGAACATTCTGGGTTTTGTTTTCTTTTTTTTGGCTGTACTTTACATCATTTCAAGTGATTTTTTAAACCCCCACCTGCCTGACAGAGTGTTGCCAGCTGTAGTTCAGAATTCTCCCCTGGAAGCCGTTTTGGAGCAGCAGAAGAGGAGCGGAGAGCCGTATGCAGATCAGCCCGGCATCCAGGCAGGCAGGAAAGCTGGGGAAGGTCATTCGCTGTCGAGTGCTAAGGACAGGAAAATGCCAATCCCACAAAGGGATGGTGCTGGGGACGGCGGGAGGACGGGAATCACTAGGTGGCAGAAGCGCTCCTTCTGCCGCTCCTCCTACCCGCCTGGTGTGGGCTGTAATTAGGTCAGTGTATGGTGAAGTAGGACTGGGTGATAAATAAAGTAGGTTTTCTCTCCTAGTGCACACTGCAGCTCAATTTCGCTTCTTTTTGGGGGGTGTTGCAAGGTGGATTAAAACTTTTAAAGGGAAAAAAAAAAAAAAAAGACGCCCTCTTGCCAAAGTAAATGAAATTTAAACTCACTGAGGAGTAACAGCAGAAAAGGAGGAATAAAAAAAAGGAAAGATGACTCCTCTCTGGTGACATTGATATTCTGTTCAGAAGAACACTGAGGAGGGGGAGGGCTGTGCAGAGATGTGTGCTAAATCTCAAATCCAAACAGGAAAAATGTGCAGTTTTGCCAAGTCTGGTGCAAAGCAATAACATACACTTCTTCCTTGAGGTATTTTTATAATTTTGCTAAGTAAAAGACAGTTTTAGTCAGCAAAACATGACTGATTTCCCCTTCCAGAGATCAGAGTAATGTATCTCACCACGGAGGTGGTACTGAAGGTCAAAGATGAGATAACATCTCCTGCATCATTTAATCTCCATCTAACTGGGAGCCACTTTACCCCAGAGCTCAGTGTCAGCTCATGGAAAGGAAGGTACAAGTTGTCAGAACAATTATTACAGAATGTGCTTAATCGGATTCAGAAAGCTGTTCTTTCTGGGTTAAATCATGTTAAGGACTCGATACTATTTCCAGAGAAGTCAATGCAAACCTCCCTTTGATTTGACTAAAATAAGATTTTGCCCTCAGTGCAACAACTGACTTCCCAGAAGACATAACAGAGAAGGAGTTTTCAAGAAGAGGAAGACAGAAGACAGGAATTATCCTCTTCCTCTCTTGGCTTTCCACACCTAAACATTCACGGAGAATAATAGACTTAAAACAGAAGATGACCTGGCTGAAAAGAACAGCATGAAAATATCGAGAAAACAAACAACAATATATATGCTAAAACATGATTTAGGCAGAATCTGAAATTCTGCCTAGACCTAAAATGGTGATGCTTAAATATGATACTGCAAATGTATCCTAAGAACAGGAACCCTGAAAGTTCAGATCACTCCTCTATTCCATTTTCCAGGTGCTTACTTGTAATGTTTTGGCTTGGGGGCTTAGGTAAAAAACTCTTGCTTAAAACCCAGTGGGAATTTAAGAAAGGTAGAATGCTGCAGAAAGTCACAATTTGTTCAATTTATTTAAGTATGGACAACTTACATTGACAGGATCTGGTCTTAACAATGCATTTTTATTTACTTCAGGTTTTAAACACAGTAAGGGATGTGTGTATGGATTAAGTGCTGTGGCCACTTAATACTATATCCAAATGATCCCAAGTGAGAGGACAATTTTAGTGGCGTCAGATTAAGTGTGTATGAGGATTTTTGGTATATCTCTGTTCTGGTCAGTGGGAGCTGCTAGGTCTGCCAGGTCTGATCTACAGTGGGACAGTGTCTCCCCTGAAGAATATCTGTCACCTTCTGTTCATAGCCATGCCTGGAGTGGCTTCCTTGGCTCTCTAAGTTATCGTATGGCTTTTGCCCAAATGAAGATTTTTTTTATTTTTTTTTTATATACAGCTGAGTAGGCTGGACATTCCTGGCTTAACTGTTTGAAGATTCACTTAGAAAAGAGGAGCTCTAAATCCCACATTTAAGTGGGTGAGATACCTACTTTTATACAGAGCTTTGCTTTTAATCCCAATTCTAGAGAGCACTTGTAGGGATCAGCCTACAGCTTAGGGCACTTGAGTGAGGAAAACCTCAGCCCTCTTTCCACCTTTTGTTACCCAATCCTGAGCAGGTCTCTGAGGTTCCAGGTGAATTTTCTGACAACTAAACTGCTCTGTAAATGGTGGGCACAAGTCTTATAAATCATCTGGCTTCTAAAAGCAATGCAGTGAACTCTGCTCCTTGCGAGGGTACATAAAAGCAAACATTTCATGGACTCGGGTTTCCTTTGTTCAAATGAAGCATGAGAGCTGAGATTCCCATTGCTTAGTGTTTTCCAGCAATACCTGGTAATTTTGGGAGAGATCACATTGTGCTGTATACTGCATAAATCCTTGTGCATACCAAATTGGGTAGCAGTGCCCGAAAGACATTGCTCTCTCTCTTTACAAATGCCAAAGTCCTGTATTGGACCTAGGGCTATAACTTTGTTGTTTATTACAGTTAATGAATTTAAGTAGGACACCAACTACATTATCATATAGATGCTGCTGTGAATTTCAGGGTTTTGAATAAGTTTCAGACAAAGAGGGAGGGTACAACATAGTCCTGGTATGTGTAACCCATTGTCTCTGAGGTGTGGGTGAATATTCTGTGGTGGGAATCATAGTAATCACAGCACAAAAATGCTGTGGGCCTGAAAGAGTGTGTTTAATATTAGACAGATAATTCAGACCCTCAGGAGGAGACAGCTATGAAAGAGTTAAAAGAGTGTTAAAATTGTACTGTCCCTCAGTCCCACCATCTTTATTTCTCATGTACTTCTTACTACACAGGTATGAATGGTAAGTGCCAGTCTCAGAGAAAGTCAAACCAAAGACCCAGTGCCCACCTACAGGCTTTCTCTAAGAGGTGACTAAATTGGTTTCATCTTTGTGTTTCACTATCAAAAAATTAGTAGCATCACAGCAAAACACTTTATTGCCTATGATTGGTTCAAGCATGTGAAAAATCACCAGTGTCATTACAATCTTCCATCTCCAGCGATAGCTGGGGACTGTATCTAAAAATTGCTGTCCTTGTGTTTGATCTGAAAATCATGAAAAGGTAGTTAACTGCTTGGACTAGTTTAGTCACCCTCCATACTTGCTTGGAAATGAACTATGTCGAAGGCTAGGTTCCTTCCAACAAGCCTGGTTTTGCCACCAGCTCAAGAAGCCCAGAAAGGTGACAGATGGTGGTAACAATTAGATGTGGATAGTGGACTCTTGCCTATATGTGCTCCCTCACCAATGACAATACCAGGACAGGAGAGCCATCAAAATTTCTTTCTTAGAAATTCTCAGTGTAAACAAGAGCTGACTGTGGATTTAGAATGCTAAACTTACTATTTGACAAGTTAGATCCCAAAAGGATTATTTTTGTTACTACTAAGCTTGAATCTGATGTAGAATGAGGGTTGAATATTTTTTTCCTTGGTATTTTTAACTGCTCTTGAAAACATTTTGTTGAATAGTAGGAGTGGTTGGTACATTTCCAATTTGGAACTGCTTAGCTCATGAGTTCATAAAATAGCTGCTACAACTGAAAAGTACTGCAGCAGCACAGAAAAAAAAAACATAAAGAAAACTCTGCAGACTTATAAACACATTATTTTCTCTTCTTAATTGAGGTCCAGATGTTCAAAAGAAAACACATGGACATAAAAGAATTTTGGTTTTACTTTTAAACAAAACAAATACATTTTTGTTCTTTTACTTGAAGGGTGTCGTAGAATTTAGAATTTCTATTTTACAGTTGTGTTATACGGTGCACACTAAGAGTTAGTGCTGTGTTACAAAATCAGTGGTACAAAATACGAGGCATTTAGCTTCATCATCTCAATTATTTTCCCATAAGAATAAAATCTTTGTGGTAAGGGAAGAATTTGGGTATTGTGTATTCAGTTCTCTACTTCCCTATGAGAATCAACTCAAACCAGAGATGCCTAATCTTTCAGGCAGTGCTAGCCACAGAGTCTGTGATGGGACCATGTCAGTGTCTCATGCTGTAACTTCTCCCCAGCAATTTGTCATACCCTTGCCTCATGATCTGGTGTGCACATGTGCATTGCAGAAATATCATGAGTAGATACACAACACCTTCCATCTCATCCTATTTTCCAAATCCATAAATGCCTGAATTATCACATGACCAGCTGTGTGTATGCTCACCACTCCCAGTCTCATTTCCAGATATGTAGGCTTATTGCAGAGGAGAACTCTGAAAACCACATACAACAGGAGCAAGCAGCAGCTTACATGCCACACTTGGGCTACTCCTGCCTCAAGATATCTATTTCTATCCTAGAAAACCTGTTCAGTGCACAAACATTTTGGGATGGTATCGTATGTTGACTATCACATCCGTTTAAGCAGATTCATTAGTTTCCATTTATAGAACAAATGGACTTTTCTGATAAAAGATACAGCTACTTGATTTCAAAATCTATTTTATTGTGTGCTGAACAGGCGAATCTTGGTCCACTCATTCATGAACAGCTGCATGGGAATGAGATGGTATGTTCAGCAGAGATATCAAACTGTGGTGAACAGGTTGCTGCAGTTTTAGTGATGAACTTAATTGGTATCCAGTGACAATAAAGTAACAGAGGTCACTCCAGGTCAAACTTCAACTCTAGCAGCAGAGCCCAGTGGGGAAGCTTCCAGAGTACCTGCTGCACTATTGTTCTCTCTATTCAGTACTATCACATCTCTCTTTCTGATGAACACTAGGCATTTTCTTTTAAACAAAAAAAAAAAAACTCACAAGGGGTTCCATGTGCCAGGATGGTGTAATAAATGATTTGCATAAGAAAGAGTGATTAGTCTCAAAATACTTCCTTGAAAAGCAAGGAGTTGAATTTTCCTCTTTAATGATAAAGTCTCATGTCACACTCTGTATCTCATTGTGAGTCTTCTATAAAATCATTTGATTAGAAAAGCAGAGGATAATTGGCATGACAAAAACAAGGACACAAGAAGTGAGGCATTATGTGCTGTTTCCACAAATATTGCTGCTAATTGTGTCAATGAAATTATCTAATTAGTCTACTGTAAATCACTTGAACACACACTAGTACAAATTCAAAGCATATGTTTCTACAGAGAAACTAATAGTTCCTAAAGGGTCAGAGTTTAGGAAAAGCCATCAGACATGGCAAGGAGCAAAGCATATCTCTGATTTTAATTTTGATAATTATCAAACATACCTAAGCATTTTAGAGGTGATCCTGTTGTCTGGGATGTGATATGATAATAAGCTTTACACATGGCATGACAAAACCAGTCCTGGACTTATCCTGAGCATTCTAGGAAACAACCCAAAGCCATGCCTGTATCATGGCAGGGCTGAGCTCACATTAAAAAAGCTTTTGTGAAAGACAGGCCATATGTGCTGGCCTGTGCTCCACAAGTGTGGAGCAGGACATGCTGACCTTAAACTACTCCATGGGCCAGCAGAGGTGAAACCTGTACTAGTCAATCAAATGTTCCCAGCACTATCTCATCCATTGGGACCATCTGTCAGGAAACAGCCCATGCCCAAACCACTGAAAGATCTTGCAGCCCCCAAGTTAAATGCCTGCTGAAACAGTCGCTGTCCCACGCTCACTCCCAAATGTGCCCTGGAGTAGTTTAGGTGAGGGGTAGTTCACACAGGCCAAAACTACCCTGGGCTGTTCTGTCATTTGGACTGGTCAGGCAGTCCTGGGGTTCTCCAGCACTTTTACTTTGCTTGTGCACAAGCAATCATAGCATCTGTTTTACTCTCTGCATGATGCACTCCTAGACAGTCACCACCATTTTATAGAGAGACCATAAGTAGATTGCAGACATTGGAACCATAGGTTTGACTAAGACCCGAGTCCTTCTTCAATCTGAATCCTTTATCTATATAAGGTCTTTACCTGCAGCTATAAAAAGGAAGCCTTTAGCCGTGGCCCCCTTCATGCTGTTCTATAAACATGCATCCCCCAAACTGGCAGGCCAATAACCACCTTCATTATCAAGATGTCTCCTTAATCTTTGGCAACGTCCTGAGGAAGAAGTGTTGCCATGTGTGAAGAACAAGAATGGCCTTAGACAACTAAGGACAATGAAAAGTTTGCATTCTGTTATTTGATACTTCCTGAAAGCAATTGTCTCCAATCATAAGTACAACATATAAAATAAACAAGAACTGTCCAAAGAGTAGTTAGAGAATTTTTGAGGAAATCAGTTTGGAGGAAGCTTCTGGAGGAGGCTGTTGTTTTTCACTTGTCACCATTTGTTGTTATTGCTCATTGATGTTTTGTTTGTCACATTTCATATGTTCAAAAGAAATTAAATTCCTCTTTAGTTGTGGTGTGATAAAACTGCCTGAAAACACAAGCACACATACATATTTTAAAGCTGACCAAATGAACCCTTTTGTCTGTCAAGGTATCTGAATATGATATGCTCTACTATTTTAAAATATGGCTAATTTTTAATATAAGCATTTCTTAATACAAACTCAGAATCTGAATCTCTATGGAATGTTATTTAGGTTGTATCAAATGATAACTGAGAAGAATTTGTAAGAGATAAAGTGGAATATGAGCACCAAAATAATTTAGATCCCTTAATCATAAATAAAATTTTTAATCAAATTTTGAAGCTGCAGAAATGTCTTCAGTAGCTTTAAGATGAAGTGTGAAAGAAAATTGTAAAACCTGTGAATTGTTAGAGATTTTTTTAGCACTGAAAAAGTTTTGGGAAACAAGAACTTTTGTCTTCCATTCAATAACTAGATGCTCTCTACCAAAAATGGTTACATTTTTGTAACCCCTAAGTGAGAGAATTTCTTACCCTCTTCATAAATAAAATTATTTCCTCATTTGTTTTCTGCAGTGGAGACACAAAAATTTTGGAATAAAATTTAATCACTAGACAGGGATATTTAGGGTCTATAGTGATCCACAGCAATTTTGTGAATTGTACATTTTTTCCAGAAAGCTATAATATCTGTGTGTGCCTCTATCTGTAAGTGCAGGAGACTACTTCACAAAAATATGAGTCTGAACTAAGTGCTCATCCAACTTCTTGTTATATAAATGTCATGCATTTATATAAACTTGAGAGTGTTCATGTTTTAGGTCACGTTACATTTTCTTTCCAACTGAGGATATTATATAATGACCCAGTTGTTCAGGAACAAGGGTTTATTAAAGCAGTGTTTGTAGAGGTGCTTCCAAGGATTGGGTGGGTCTTGTAGAAAGAAAGAATAAATCTTCAGTATCTGTATTACCAGGGAAACACCCTACACCTCCAGCATGGTCAGTGCTCTCTGAATAGTAACAATGATGCTTTGTTTCCCTCTCAGTTAGGTCATTATTGCAAAGCTTAATTTGTTATTTTTTACTTTGTTTTCAGAACCTGTACTTGTAGCAAAGCAAAAGTAGTGCTTGGTTGTTCAGAACAATAGTGAAAGTAGATGTTTTAAGGGTGAGAGTATCAGTTTTAGAAAGTAAGCCAAAATTTTATTAGCTTGATAATCTTATCTGCATGCTGACCAGCCAGATATAGGGTTAGCCTTGGCACAGTGCTTGTAACCACAGCCTGGCAATATTTTTGTTTTCTGCTACATCCCACTGTGCTTAGCACCTGCTAAAATGCATCTGGAAGTCTGGTCCAGTTTTAGGTGCCCTGGTAAAGGAAAGACATTGGTAAACTAAAGCAAGGATTACCAAGATGTTTGGGGATGGAGTGTGCAGATGTTGAGGAAAGGCTGAGGGACCAGAGGTGGTTCAGCCTGGGGCAGAGGCAGATTTAGGAGTACCTTACAGTGACTCTCAGAGTCTGGGAAGGGTTTGGGAGGGAGGTTCAGCAGGACAGTGTTGAGCCTGGTGGGGCTGGACAGTGTTTACAGTGGGGCTTGGTGGGAGGGTAATAGACAACAGATTGGAGTTGAAAAAACAGGCTTGACTGGATGTCAGAAAACCCTTTTTTCACCATGACAGCAGTAAAGCAGTGGAACAGATTTTGCGTTCCCCACCCTCAGGGGTGTTTCAAAACGCAACTGGATTAAATCCTGAGCTACCTGATCAGCTGACCCTGTTTTGAGCAGGAGATTGGAATAGAGATTGCTCAAGGTCACTTCCAGCTTGAATTATTCTGTGATCCTGTGATTCTATAACTTCAAATAGAAATGATTTACATATATTTATCTGAAAAAAAAAAAAAACAACCAAAAAACCAGACCTGGAGAACACTTTAATTTAATAACTACCAGTTGGCTCTTCACTGCTAACATCTTAGCAGTTTTGCACAATATTGAATCATAGAATCATTTAGATTAGAAAAGACCTCTAAGATCATGGAGTTCAACCATTAGCCTAGCATTGCCAAGTCCACCACTAAACCACGTTCCTTGTATATTCCAGTAAGGACCACGGTTCATAAGAAATAACTACCTCTTGAACAAAGAAAGACACCACTGTACAATAATAAGGCAATGTAATCACAGATATGCATTTTACACTGTGATATCTTGGCAGAATATATGTTACAAGTGAAACCAAGATACTTTATGCCTTGATGTAGTTGACAACTTTTGATGCTACAATTAATTTGGTCAGGGACAGATACCTTACAATTAAAAATAAGTCTTTGCTTTGCCAGACCTCAGATCTTATATTATTGGAAACATTCTTCTTGTGCCAATAAACAGTTAGTGTTTTAGCTTACCTTTCCACTGAGGGATAGAAAGACATTTCCTTCTTTACTACTTTCCCAAATGCATAGATTAATTGGCTTTCACTGTGCATTGAGCTATTTCAGCAATGATTGTATTTCTCTTGCACTGTGAGAAATTGGTGTCATGCCTCCAAAGCATGGGTGGTCCAAGTAGAACAGTAAATGAGGTTACACCCGGGCTTTGGGAGTGCTCTACCTGCCTCCATCCAATAGTGCTCCCTCCCTTCTCACAGAGCAGCAGCTGCCAAACACACTGGATTCTGCACCTACCACAGGAAGCTCGGGTGGGTAGAAGGTAATACTTTGCTGTTCCTGTAGCACCTGCTGGTCCAAAAGTTGTTCTCTTTTGCCTCTTAAAGAACAAGCAAGATTGTATTCATCTTGCAGATGATTGTAATCACACTCCTTTCCACTTATGAAAAAATCCTCTTGTACAAAAGAAGAACAAGTATTTGGACAAAAATTATACAGGCTCATATTGCCTTCCCCTTTCTTTCTCAATTCTTCCTTATACTAACTTGGTTTATAGATTCTAAGTAACTCTGGTTTTGAGGAGAAAGCAGAATTACTGAAAATGAATAAGCCTCAATATCACAAGAAAATGCATGTGTTTTTAGAGACAGAAGAACAGCACCAGAAATCTTGCATTGTTGTGATGCTGTGCAGAAATTTCCTCAAACACAGCAAACTACATGTAACTTAAAGAAAAATAATATCAAGGTCACTAAAGGCAGAGAAAGGAAGCCATGGTAGAGAAGAAGAAACAGGTCTTGATTTTTCTTCTGAGACTGACTTTTTCCACTTATTTTATGGTTTTAAGATATTGAACGTCCTTAGCACATGACCTTTATCGGGTACATCATAGATTCATTTTGCCTTTCTATTTTAGTTAAAGATAGATGTCATTGATTTTATTGATTACTCTTCTTCACAGCCAGTACAGGTGTTCTAATGAAACTTAGCACAAGTGTTACAGTCTCTTAAAATGTGATTTCTAACTACTGGCCTGCATATTCCTGAAATAATTAGGCAGTCATGTAAAGAAATGTCACAAAGTGAGTTCAAATATAGTCATAAATATACATACAGGATTTTTTTCTTCTTGGAAGAAAACAAATAGTCTTACAGTGACAGATATAATTTAGTCATATTAATTATCAGAAACTGGAATATGCTGGCAAAATTTTCCAAATGCAATGTGTTGCAAGAATTGTGCTATTTTTAAAATGAAATTGCTGGAGCTTTTAAACAAAATAATGTTTTTAATAGCAACTAATAAGTGCTCACTAAAAAAAAAATACTGCTTTTCGAGAAGACCAGGAAAGGACATTTGTACACAATAAGCCTCAGAAATGTGTCCATTTCCTGAGACGAAAAGGCTTTGTTTGCTGAGAGCACTTGTTTAATATGGATCAAGGGATTACGTTTTCTTTACTTGCTGATTAGCATAAAGGTCTCAAATTCATATGGATGGCCAAAGATTCACTCTTTCGTGTGCTGAAATTTCTCCTTTATAGGTAGAAGATATCCTGATGATGAAGTAAACAAGTGTTTCAGAAATTGCCTGAAAAGTTACAGGAAAAGTTTGGAAGATTATACCACACAAAATTATTCTGAACAAGAGTTGTCTTCCTAAATGACATTTCGTACTGGATTTACTTAGGGAAGAGCCATCCAAAGGGCTGCTTCTATAGCAGTGATAAGTAGCCATTGATCACAAGAGGTGCAAAAGCTGCTGATTGCATCTCTGTGTGTTTTTTCATGGATGTATGTGTGCTGCATTTCACAGTTTGCTTTGCCATCATTCAGGGCCATCCCTTTCTTTCACTGGATTGTGCAGAAATGTTGGAAGGTCCTGGCAGCTTCTTCCTAAATGCATGCTCTAATGTGCTATGCCTATAAGTGAGTATCTTTTAGTGCTTTTGACCTCAGAAACCTGTGTGTGACTCATGCTTTGGAAGATGACTGGGAGGGTAGTAGTAGGACAAGAACGATTTGATGTTATTAATTAGATACAGCACACATGTGCTAGATGTAACTGAAAATAATAAAAACACAGTTCCTTCCCCGAAGAGTTTGTAGCCAAAGTATAGGAGAGAAATAAAAAAAGACGATAAGAAGGAAATAAAAGGAAGATGATTACTATTAGGTAGAACTCGTTGTGCTGCTTTAGGTTCACTTTCTTTCTTAGTAATACCTAAATATTTCATAGCTAAACAAGAATTATAATATCCCTATTGCCTACTCAAGTCTAGAAAAAGAGGAGTTAAGATTTTTTCAATTCTCTATTCCATAAAGTTCTCTTCATAAAGATGGATTATTATGAGGTTGGTGACACATGAAATAAAATTAAGAAATGAGAGGGAAAACATTTACATAACAAGTACAGAGAATGTTGAAATTATTAA
This sequence comes from Erpornis zantholeuca, assembly GCA_013400515.1. Taxonomy (NCBI): domain Eukaryota; kingdom Metazoa; phylum Chordata; class Aves; order Passeriformes; family Timaliidae; genus Erpornis; species Erpornis zantholeuca. The sequence continues at coordinate 63,701 of VZTN01089074.1, forward strand.
GAGGGAAACGAGAAAAGAGATTTGTGGGATAGGTAGGGGGAGAACACATCTATAAACAGATGGGAATAAACCACCTTTTGTGGCTGGAGTTCACTGGGTTATGTCCCTCTTCAGTCCTATTAACTAAGAATTATTTCTGGAGCAGGATTTACAATGTTATCTAGCATGGGAGAATTCCAGCTTTTAAACCTGGTATCTTCCCATATGAGAAAGCTTGCAAGGATATAACAGCTACATCAGAATCACTGTGATAAAACAGCATATCGAACACCTTTAATTATTATACCAATACCGAATATAATGAGGATATGACAATTTTCCTGACCATATTACAGGTTTGTGGTGACACATTTGTTTTCAAGGCCTATTGCATTCTACTCAGGTAACTTCTGCCTACAGCACGTTTAGCCCAGACTGAAAAGCTGCATGTCGGAAAGCAAATACAATGCGTCACTACTGGTAGAAGACACAGCTGTAGCTTCCCACTTATTAGGCTGAAAATGTATCCT